>JAVHYY010000803.1:0-59245 GCA_035221665.1 Okamejei kenojei
GTTCTTCCGCCGTGGTGCTTCTATCTCCCCTGCTAGCTCCTTCGCGGACAGAGAACATGAGAAGACATGAGGCAGAGGTGGGTAGGGAGAGAGGGAGCGGTAAGTAGCGCGGAGGGGGGAGAGAGAGGAGTGGGAGGGTGAGGGAGGGAGATAAGAGAAGGGGGGAGGGGAGGGTGGAGGGCACGGACAGAGGCTTAAGGAGGGAGGGCGGGGTTGAGAGGAGAGACGCGAGATAAAGAGAGGGAGAGAGTATACGGGCCGAAGATGGCGAGAGGTCGAGGGAAGCGGAGAGAGGAGAAGGAGGGCAGTAGGGGGTGAGATAGAGGGCGGGCGGGGGCGGCTACGGGGAGGGGTGAATACCAAACAAAAAAATCAAAGGCTGCGTGGGGGACAGGGCTGGCGGAGGAGTAGGGTGGGAGCCGAGGGGGGAGGGGGAGCCGGACAGCAGCGGCCGGGTGCCGGGAGAAGAGGGGACGGGGAGAATGCTGCCCAGTCGCAGCGGAGGCGGGGGTGAAGGGGCGACGGACGCTGGGACGGGGGGCGGTGTCGGCCGTGTCGTAGATGGCATGTCGCGGTCGTGGGCGGCCGCCAGAACGGTCATCTGTGGGATTCTTCGCTGTTCTTCTATATGTGTCGTTTTTCTTTCTTTGGTTTTCTTGCTGCATCGCTTTTTCTCTTTTCTATTCTTGTTGTTGCTTGAGGAATCCGAGTCTTAAGAAAGCTCTCTATTCGCGGCGGAGGAAGACATCTATCAGAGATCTAATGACGCTGTGGGACGAAGGGGCGGAGGACGATGAGGGAAGGGAAACGAGAGGGACGGGGGCGGGGGCGGGCGAGCAGGGAGGCGGAGGAGCGAGGGGAGGAGCGCGGGAGGCGGGACGAACGAGGGGCATAAGACGGAGACAGAGGGAACTGCCGGGGGCCGCGCGAGCGCATGCGTCGGGCAAATCGCGGAGCGGAGGTGGTGGCGGGTGCAGCGCGTATGGGGAGCGGCGCGGTCGCAGTCAGGTGAGGCGTCGGGAGCTCGGATGGCTCACCGCGGAGCGGATGAGCGGCTTGTGCTGCGTGCTACAGTCTACGTTGTGGTCGCTCGGGTTGGGGGACCGTTCGTAGCCTCTTTGGGATATGTCGACGCGCGCGTCGGGTTAGATACCGACTCGGAAGACACATGACGTTGGGGGGGCGACGTAGGAGCGACAAGCGGAGGGCCGAGGGAAGCGGCGGAGGAAGAGCGCGAAGAGGAAAGAGAGAGAGCAGATAAGGGAAGGAGGAGGGGGCGGTAGGGTGCGGTCGAGGAGGCAGAAGGGAGCCGGAGGAGGAGAGACCGGAGGGAGAGGTAGGCGGACGTGAAGAGGAAAACGCCGCGCACGCCTACGAGCGAGCATAGGGGATCGCGCTGGCCGCGTGGGGCGGGAGCTGACGCGACGGAGGCTCAGCGGGTCGGACGTCTAGGGTGCCGGGCTCCGAGCGCGGAGTGGCGGCAGAACCGGGCGCTTGAGCGCCGCGCGACGAGGAGGCGGCGCCGCGGGGAGCGGCGCTGACAGGAATAGGCGTGGATGAGCGAGTCGGAAGCAGCGGAGGGCGGGGGAGCACGAGGTGGAAGCGGCCGGAGGGAGAAAAGGAAGAACGACAGAAGCAGACAACAGAGACCGAGGAACAGACCCGAGGGTGCCAGGACAGAAGATGAGAGCAATTGGAGCAGATACAAGGGACACTTGGAAAGAACCGCCTCACGAGCTAGAAAAGAGGAAAGAGAAAAACAGAGGAAGACGGGATAACCTGAAAAGAGACCTAGAAGGAACCGAGGGATGAAGACAGGCGTACAGCGCAGTAGCCGCAGACCACGGAGCCCGCGACGAGACGGTCGCCCAGCGGAACGCGACAGCCCGCTCCGCCACCGCCCCCGCCCCACACGCACGACCAGCGCGGCTAGACGATTGACAGAAATCGAGATGAACAAGAGGACGCAAGAATATGAAAGCTTGAAGGGTCATAACAAGAGAAAAAAAGCGATTAACCTGAGAAAAAAGGAGCAAACAAGAGAAAGAGATTTGTCACGACCAAAAAAAGCGTTGAAGGGGTAGCCGAGAGTGAGAAGCAACAAGAAGTTGACGAGATGGGAGAAGAGCAAAAGAAAGGGAGCAAACGAGACGTGACCGAGAAAGAGAGAGACCAGAGACGAGAGTGAGAGATCACAAAAACCAAAGACCAGTAGACCAAAACAATCTCAGAAAAAACTCCAACGGCCAACCTCTCAATGACAAACCCAAGCAGAAGGCAAAGACAGAGAGACACAAAAGATAAAGTATAAGAACGAACTAAAAAAGACAACCAAGAAAAAGATAGGGAAAAGTTCCGAAGAGAAACTACAATGAAGACTACAGAGAGACAGCCCGAACAAAAAGCAAACAGAAACCGAAACGAGGAGATGCGCTTAGCAAAGAGGACAGAGAAAAAACATCAATAAGAGAACTAGGAGAGACAGCGTAAGAGAGGAGATGGCAAAGGGAGAAACGAGAAGAGGAAGAACAGGAGACGCAGAAGAAACGTGCGAGTAAGTAGGCGGTAAATAGGCGAGGAGTGCGAAACGAAAAAGAGCGAGGGAACAGCGCACCGATAAACAAACGAGACCCAAAAAAAAAAAAAAAGGAGAAAGAAGAGGACAAAAGGAGCAGTCTTGCGGGGGCAACGTAAAAGAGAAAATAGGAGAAAAGTAAGAGAAAGGAAAGTATGGGGAAAGGAAGCGGAGATGCAGAAAAGTCGGGAGAGACACGAGAAAGAAACAGGGGAGAGGGTAGAAAGAGAAGAAAGAGAAGCATAGAAGACAAGAGCGGGACAGGACGAAAAAAAAAACATAAAGTATGCGAACGACTGGGGAAAATAGAGAGAAAAGCGAGTGTTTGGGTGTGGGGGTAGTGAACGGTGTGTGATGTTGGGCCGGTTGGGGGGGGAGGAAGGGTGTGTGTCGGGATCGGTGGAGTGTGCGGGGGCTCATGGGTGTTGTGAGGTGGGGATGTGATGAGTGGTGTGGAGTAGAGTACGTCGGTAAAGGTTTGTTTTTATATTGGTGGTATGATTTTTGCGTGAGTTTGTTTTTTGTATGGTTTGGTTTGTCGGAGGGGGGTGCAAGTCGATGGGGGTGGGAGGCGGGGTGTGGGTGGTGGATGTGTTTTGACGAGTGGGTGATGTTGGTGTGGTTGTGAGTGTGCAGGTGGGTGTGGGGCTTTGATGTAGGGGGCAATTTGTTTTATCGTGGGGGGATGGGGGGGAGGGGGGGGTTAGATTCTTGTAGTTTTGTGTGTGGGTGTTTTTTGTTTGATTTTTTTTTGAGATTGTGCTTTATGTGATTTTTTTTTGTACGCGGTTGTTTTTTGGAGTTTGTATTATGTTTTGCTTGAGAGTAAAGAAAAAGAAAGTTAATAGTTACCACGCATTAAGATAAACCATGAGAGGAAGCCAAAAGATACCATAGAGAGCAAAAACGAGAGAGCAAAGAGACTAGGAGATAGAGAAAAGCGAAAAGTGGGGGGAGAAAAGAGAGCCGAAAAACGACGAATGAAGGCACAAGAAAGATACGAAAAAGTTAGAAGTAGTAAGAGGACGAGGGAGCAAGCCGGAGCCTAGAGATGAGAGGGGAGAAAGAGAAAAAAGTAAGAGAAGAGAGACAACCACAGAAGAGAAACAGAAACAAAGTCAACTGACAATCCAAAAGCGTAGGAGACCCAAACCACAAAGCACTCACAGCGCAAAAAAGAAAACCGCATCCACAAAAAAAACCTATAAATCAGGAAAAGAAGGCAAGAAAATAGAGACGAAAAGAGTCAAGACCACGAGAAAGGACCGCGGGCGCGCGGAGAAAAAACGTAGAGGAAAGGGGCTGCGAGAGCAATGCGAGCGAGACCCGCGCAGACTAAAACCACGCCGACGAGCAACGCATCGCCACCCTTTCTATCCTCCTCTCCCTCTCTCCTCTCTTTCTCTCTATACCCTCTTCTCTCTCTCTCCCTCTCTCTCTCCCTCTCTTCCACCCTCTCTCTCTCCCCTCCTCTCTCTCCCCCTCTCTCCCCCTTTCTCTCTCCCCTGCTCCCCTCTCCTTCCCCTCTCTCTACCCTCTCTCATCCCCCTCTCTTTTCCTCTCTCTCTCCCCCCTCTCACCCTCTTCTCTCCCCACTCTCTCTCTCACTCTCTACTCTCCCCTTCTCCCCTTCCCCTCTCACTCTCCCCTCTCTCTCACCCCTTCTCTCTGCCCCCCATCTCTATCTCCCCCTCTCTCTCCCCTTCTCCCCCCCTCTCTTCCTCTCTTCTCCTCTCTCTGTCTCTTTCACTAGTTCTCTGTCTCGCTGTCGGTCTCTTTCTCTCTCTCTCTCTCTCCCTCCTTTCTTTTCTTCCCCATCTCTCTCTTTCTCTCTCCTACACCTCTCCCTTCCTCTCTCCCTCCCTCCCCTTTCCCTCTTCTCTTCCAACACTCTCTCTCTCTGCCTCCCCTCTCTCCCCACCCTCTCTCTGTCTTTCTCTCTCTCTCCTCCACACTCTCCCTCCCCTCCCTCTCTCTCTCTAGCCTCTCTCTCTCTCTCTCTCTCCGCCCTCTCTCTCTTTCTCCTGCCTCTCTCTCTCTCTCTCTCCACCCCTCTCTTTCTCTCTACTAACCTCTCTCTCTCTCTCTCTTCTCTTCTCTCTCTCCGCCTCTCTCTCTCTTGCCCTTCTCTCTATGACTGTCGAATACATTTTTGAAAAATGAAAAAGAGAGAGTCGAGAGATGAAGAGAGAGAGGAGAGAGGTAAAAAGCAGAGAGGGTGGGAGAGGACGTGATGAGGAGAGAGAGGGAGAGGGGAAAGAGAGGAGAGAGGGATAGAGGGAGGAGGGAGAGAGAGGGAGAGTGGGAGAGGGAAAAGGAGAGAGAGGAGAGAGAGAGGGGAGAGAGATGAGGGGAGAGAGGGAGAGAGAGGGGAGAGAGAGAAGGGGGAGAGAGAGAGGGAGAGGAGAGGAGAGAGGAGAGAGAGAGGAGAAGGAGTTAGAGAGATGGAGATAGATATAGAGAGATAGAGATAGAGATTGAGATAGGGATTGAGATAGAGATATAGAGGGAGATAGCGAGGGAGATAGCGAGGGAGATAGCGAGGGATAGAGAGAGAGAGAGAGAGAGAGAGAGAGAGAGAGAGAGAGAGAGAGAGAGAGAGAGAGAAATATATATAGAGAGAGGGAGAGAGGATAGAGATATATAAAGAGAGAGTGGGAGAGAGGATAGAGATATATATAGAGAGAGTGGGAGAGAGGATAGAGATAACGAGCGATATAGAGAAAGACTAGAAATATATATATATATATATTATATATATATATATATATATATATATAGAGAGAGAGAGAGAGAGAGGGAGAGAGCCTGTATTTCATCGGCGAGCTAGAGCGTCTTTCACATACAAATGGATTGTATGATGTTTTTGCCCATGTACGGATCTCTGAAGGTGCTGCTCCTCAAGTTCTGGTTACATTTGAGTCCCACGATCCTGGTGTTTGGGCACAAGGCAGGGTGTGGGGAGGACCGGCCTCGGCCCCGCTCCCGTCGGCCCCACCCGCTGGCCTCGGCCCCACCACGCCATGCCTCCCGTGGGGGCCACGGGTTAGTGCTGCAATATTGCATTGTGGAACGGTTGGGGGACCAGGCCTCCCGCGTGACAGGAACCCAATGGGGAGCGAACCCAATGGGTCAGCACTTGGTCTAGTTATTCTTCTTTTGTGTTATTTTGGGCCAAGTTCACCCCTTCTGTCGCAGTTTTACTTTTGTTACTATCTTCATTTTTTATTGCTATTGTTTTGGGCGACGTTTTGATTGTGTTTTTCAGCGAGTCGAGCGAGCTGCTGACCTTCACTGGGCTGATGAACACCTGGATCAGGATGACGTGCAGGTAGAAATTAGTTTATTTTGGACATAGACACTGCGGGCTGAAGGGCCGGCTCCTGTGTACTGCTCTGGGTTGTGTTTTGTTTTTGTTTTGTAAACGGTGCAGGAGGAGGCCATTCGGCCCTTTCGAGCCAGCACCAACATTCATTGTGATCATGGGGGGGAGAGGTGGGGTGGGATTGTGGACGCGCATTCCAGGTGGGGCAAGAGGAAGAGATTGAGGAGCGGGGGGTTGCGAAGACAAGTGTCATATCTAGCTCTGATTTAAAGTCATATATTTTGTTCTTGACTTTGATAACAATTGATTTTTATGATTGCTGCATTTAACTACAGTTCCAATGTCTGTTTGCGAAAAATATGGTTGAGAAATGATTGCTTATAACTTAGATAGTTAGTAGAGAGATCTGCCAGTAAATGGATCTGTTAAAGAAAAATTAAGTGGTATCAATCTGAAACCAAAGATTGAATGCTACACAATGCACAGGAGATCATTTAGCATCAGTGGACTCTCCACTAACGTGCTGAGTGTATCCGTTCATCATTTCCTATGTGCAACATCTGATAGAACACACCTGCCTTTGAATATCGAGAGAGAGAGAGAGAGAGAGAGAGAGAGGGAGAGAAGGAGAGAAGGAGAGGAAGAGACAGAGAGAGAGAGAGAGAGAGAGAGAGAGAGAGAGAGAGAGGGGGAGAGAAGGAGTGGAAGAGACAGAGAGAGAGGGAGAGAGGGAGAGAGGAAGAGGGAGGGAGAGATCCTCATGCCTGATGTAATTAAGAGATCTGGTTGTTATGACCGAGTATGGTGCTTGAATCATAACACCAGTGTTTTGAGAATGTGAAAGCTGGACTCAGACTTGGGTTTAGTTCCTCCACCCTCGATACGTTAGCGTCTCGGGCTTCCAAATCCTTCTGGAATTTTCACCTCCATGTGAGTTTTGGTCGGCCTCTTTTCCTTCTTCCGTCAGATCGCCATAATCATTGCTATCTTAGTGGCGCATTCTGGTGACATTCTGAGTACATGTCCTCCATATTTCATCCTGAGTCCCTCTGTGTCCGGGCTGAGAGGCTTTGTTGCAGTACCCAAGTAGACAAATGCATTCTCGGGTGTCGTTCCTTTGACAACCACCGACTTATAGAGAGATACAGCTGTATCAGTTGCTGAAATGAAGTATGGGAAATCAGTGATGGCATTACCAGCATAACTATTGACTGGGAATTAATTAATTAAAATGTTAAAATTATTAAAACATTGTACATTTTTGTCTTTTTAAGCGCAGTGGAAAGGAAGACATGAATAAATCAAACACAAGTGGATTAATGAAAACCATGAACTTGGTGGGTAGTGATATAGATGCACAAATTGTTTTAACATCAATCAATTTGAATAATATTCATATCAATTTCTATACTGAAGTTTTCAGTTAATGTAAACGCAATTTATTAACTCTAAACTAATGTTATCTATAATATAACGCAGGTAAAGTTCACAAGTTATAGGAGTAGATTTGGGCCATTTGGCCCATTGGCCCACTGCCATTCAATCATGGCTGATCTCTGCCTCCTAATCCCTTTTCTAGCCTTATCCCCATCTCCCTTGACACCAGTTCTAATCAAGAATTTGTCTATCTCCACCTTAAAAATATCCACTGACTTGGCCTCCACAGCCCCCTGTGGCCAAGAATTCTACAGATTAAATACCATCTGACTAAATAAATTTTTCCACCTATTCTTTCTAAAAGAGCGCCCTTTAATTCCGAGGCTATGACCTCTGGTCCAAGACTCTCCCACCAGTGGAAACATCCTATAGCCTGGGACTGGATGTTAAGTATCCCAACAGGGTTTGGGAGGAAGCTACTAGCTAGAGACAGACAGATCAAACCCCTAGCAACTGGTGAACAAAGAAAAACTGTGAAAATGGTCACATGATGAACATCTGGTGAGAACAGAGCTGCACGTAATTTAATTGCTAGGCAGTATAGCCTTGTGAAGATAAGGTGGCTGGGAACGGCCATTTTGCAAAGGAACTGTATGATGAGAATGAAAATATTGATAAGGAACAAAGATGCGTTTTGTTTATTCAGCACTTGGATGAGTAACAACTGAAAACGATTGACTTTAAAATTGTGAGAGCCTTGGGTTAGGACAAAGGCTTCCTTTAGGAGATTGAAGGAAAATTAGTATAAAAGAAGGGCGGTCTGAGACATGGGCAGCGACAACCTGGGAACAACCATCACAAGAAGGTGGGACCTGAGTTCGAAGCTCAGAGAGGACAAACCCCCTACCAACAGAGTGAATCTGTCCAATTCATTCATAGCGGCAATATCTGACTTTGTGATTTAGTTTAAGAAGTGATAAGTTGAAAGAGTAAAGTAGGGGAGAAGTTTTTAGAAGTCAAGTGTTTGCATGCATGTTTTAAGTTACTCGAGTGTTAATAAAGATTGTTGTAATAAACTAAATTAAACCTTGGTTTAGAGTCTTGTTTGACATGTCAGTTGATACCCAATGGAGGTAATAGGGTCAGCAATCGTTTCCACATTCACTCTATCTATGCCTTTCATTATTCTGTAAGTTTAAATGTGATCCATCCTCATCCTTCAAAACTCCAGCGAGTAGAGGCCAAGTACTGCCAAACGCTCGTCATGTACAACCCACTAATTCCAGAATCATTCTTGTAAACCTCCTCTGGACCCTCTCCAGAGCCAGCACATCCGTCCTCAGATATGGAGTCCAAAGTTGCTCACAGTACTCCAAATGCAAGCTGTCCAGCACCTCATAGAGCTTCAGCTTTGCATCTCTCCTTATAGAGCCATTCTCACTGGCTTTTTGTTCTCTCGTGTCCCTGTATTATTTCTTTGAGGCAAACTTTAAGGAATGATTTAACTTCTCTGCCGTTCTCCATCTTTAATTCTCCTGTCTCTGCCTGTAAGGGCCCACACCTGCCATATTTAGCATTTTCCTCCTGGAGTCCATTTTATGTTCTCAACATTCGAGGTATGGAAACTGAGCTTTCGGCCCAACTTATCCTTGCCAAGCCAGATTATTTCTAGTCCCATTTGCTCACATTTGGCCCATATGTCTTCAAATCTTTCCTATCCACATGTACCTGTCCAAGTGTTTTTTTAAATGCTGTTATAGTACATGTTTTAACTATCTCCTCTGGCAGCTCCTATATATGCACCACCCTGTGGAAATGGTCGACCCTCCAGTTTCTCTTGAATATTGCCCCTCACCTTAAATCTGTCCCCTGGTTCTTGATTTCCCCTACTCTGGGTAAAAGGCTGTACATTCATCCTCATGATTTTGCACACCTTGTCTTGTGATGCTGGCTGGTGTGTGATTGGAACATGTAACATCAATCTACATAGTCCATCTGGCATGTCTTTATCAATTTATTGGTTCTCCTTTGAGTTCTAAATGCTCCCATTCTTCAGCTCAAAAACTATATCTGACAACTTATGTGCCTGTTAACACTTCCTTTAATTCCTCATGCCAGCCTTGGATAATTCGCAGTTTTTGTTTGTTTTTGTGCATTCAAATACTTTTCTTTATTGTTATTCATGTCAGATCAAAGGGAAGATGAAGATGCCAAAACGGAAACCCAAAATAGTGCCCTTTTATGATCATATAGGACGTTGAAGGTAAGGTAAATAAAAATAATTTTGCTCTGAGATATCCATAAGGAAACATCAATTTATTGGGAACTCAACATAATACTTCAAATGAAATAGTGACCAAAAGGTGCATAATTTTGAAAGCCATTGTCTATGTTTTTCATATTTAATGATTCAATGGTATTTTGTTGTCTCATGTACCTAGGTAGCGTGAAACTCATGTTTTGTACACAGTTTAGTGACAATCTTGTTGTGAATGGGGACAACCATGCTTAATACAAGAGTGTGAGATTAGTAGATCACATTGAGGCACGACACGAGAGTCGCCATGTTTCCAGCCACATCTTGTGCCCTTCAAGGTCAGAGTTATTAAAAATGTGAGAGCTTCAACTTGGCCATTAAGGCACATTGTCCAGGAGGTGGCTGTGATTTGGAGTTGCAGGGGTCAGCTTGACCTGGCGATGTGTCGATGACCTCCACTGTTGTTCTGCCGTTCCGTGCCGATGCGGGCTGCATCTGATCCACACGCATGGCCATTTGGAACGGCGCCTGATCTAATTGGAATTTGGAAGGGGGAGGGATGGAGAGAAAGGGAAACCAAGGGTTATTTGAAGTCAATATTCATACCGCTACTCAAGTGAAATGTGTGGTGCTGTTCCTCCAATTTGTGCTGGGTTTGACTCCGACATTGGTGGAGGCCCAGACCAAAAAGATCAATATGGGAATGGGGGGGGGGACTAAGGTGTTTAGCAATTGGGAGATCAGGTAATTTGAGGTAGACTGAGCAGAGTCGGGGATCGAACCTGGGTCTCTGGTGTTGTGGGACAGCAACTCTGCCATCTGTGCCACTGTGTCTCCCTTCTCTGCATGGAAACCCAATCACAGATTAGCCAACCGGTTTGCAGAGCCATTACATTTAGTATCCCAATCGTGAAGCAGTGTGACTATTCTCATGTGGTAGTTGTGTTTTTTAATGGAAAGTCATGTCTGAACTGTCAAAAAATTAATATTATTATCTAATATTAATGTAATTAATTTAGTATTAAGAAATGGAATTAGTCCAAATAATGCCTAGAATAATACAATATGGTAAATGCCATTAGAGCTAAATATACAAAAGATATTTTGCAAACTGTGATCATGCACTAAGATGTAAGTTGACTGGAAAAACTCAATGGCTTGTTTTCTGAAGAATTTTGATTTGTATAATTAGTTTGTACATTTGGTACCGATCAGAAAATGTTATTCTTCTACTTTTAACTTGGTATATTTCTCATTTATCCTTGTTTGCAGAACAATTCGAACAGAATACTAACATAATAAAGGTAAAGTTCACAAGATATAGGAGTAGAATTGGGCCATTTGGCCCATTGGGTCCACTGCCATTCAATCATGGCTGATCTCTGCCTCCTAATCCCATTTTCCTGCCTTCTTCCCACTTCCCTTGACACCCGTTCTAATCACGAATTTGTCTATCTCCACCTTAAAAATATCCACTGACTTGGCCTCCACAGCCCCCTGCGGCCAAGAATTCTACAGATTAAATATCTGACTAAAGAAGTTCTTCCGCCTCCTCTTTCTAAAAGAGCGCCCTTTAATTCGGAGGCTATGACCTCTGGTCCAAGACTCTCCCACCAGTGGAAACATCCTATAGCCTGGGACTGGATGTTAAGTATCCCAACGGGGTTTGGGAGGAAGCTACTAGCTAGAGACAGACAGATCAAAACCCTGGCAACAGGTGAACAAAGAAACACTGTGAAAATGGTCACATGATAAACATCTGGTGAGAACAGAGCTGCATGTAATTTAATTGCTAGGCAGTATAGCCTTGTGAAGATAAGGTAGCTGGGAACGGCCATTTTGCAAAGGAACTGTATGATGAGAATGAAAATGTTGATAAGGAACGAATTTGCGTTTTGTTTATTCAGCACTTGGATGAGTAACAACTCAAAATCATTGACTTAGAATTGTGAGAGCCTTGGGTTAGAACAAAGGCTTCCTTTAGGAGATTGAAGGAAAATTAATATAAAAGAAGGGCGGTCTGAGACATGGGCAGCGACAGCCCGGGGAACAACCATCACAAGAAGGAGGGACCTGAGTTCGAAGCTCATTGAAGACAAACCCCCTACCAACAGAGTGAATCTGTCCAATTCATTCATAGGGGCAATATCTGACTTTGTGATTTAGTTTAAGAAGTGATGTTGAAATAGTAACGTAGAGGAGAAGCTATTAGAAGTCAAATGATTGCATGCATGTTTTAAGTTACTCGAGTGTTAATAAAGATCGTTGTAATAAACTAAATTAAATCTCGGTTTAGAGTCTTGTTTGACACGTCAGTTGATACCCGATAGAGGTAATAGGGTCACCAATGCTTTCCACATTCACTCTACCTATGCCTTTCATTATTCTGTAAGTTTCAATGTGATCTCCCCTCATTCTTCAAAACTCCAGCGAGTAGAGGCCCAGTACTGTCAAACGCTCATCATATGCTAACCCACTCATTCCAGAATCATTCTTGTAAACCTCCTCTGGACCCTCTCCAGAGCCAGCACATCCTTCCTCAGATACAGGGTCCAAAGTTGCTCACAGTACTCCAAATGCAAGCTGACCAGCGCCTTACTGAGTCTCAGCTTTGCATCTCTCCTTAAAGAGCATTATAGAGCCTCAGCATTGTCTTACATAAAGGTTTATAGTTAAGTCTGCTGACTACTCTTTTTCACTTTTATTGATTAAGACTCCGTTCCTTCCATTTCTCATTCTCACTGGCTTTTTGTTCTCTCATATATCAGTATTATTTCTTTAAGGCAAACTTTAAGGAATTATTTAACTTCTCTGCCGTTCTGCATCATTAATTCTCCTGTCTCTGCCTGTAAGGGCCCACACCTGCCATATTTAGCATTTTCCTCTTGCAGTCCATTTTATGTTCTCACCATTCGAGGCATGGAAACTGGCCTTTCATCCCACCTTATCCTTGCCAAGTGAGATTATTTTTAGTCCTCACGCCAGCCATGGATAATTCACAGTTCTTTTCATTTTTGTGCATTAAAATACTTTTCTTTATTGTTCTTGATGTCAGATCAAAGGGAAGATGATGATGCCAAAACGGAAACCTAAAATAGTGCCCTATAAAGATCATATAAGGCTTGCTGAAGAAATTCCACACGTGCAAGGTAAATAACAATAATTTTGCTCTGAGATATCCATAAGGAAACAGCTATTTAAGGTAGTGATTGTGGGAGATTTCAATTTTCCAAAAATAGACTGGGAAACACATTCTGTAAATGGGCTGGATGGTTTAGAGTTTGTAAAATGTGTGCAGGATAGTTTTTTGCAGCAGTACATAGAGGTACCGACCAGAGAAGGGGCAGTGCTGGACCTCCTGTTAGGAAATGAGGCAGGACAGGTGACGGAGGTATGCGTTGGTGAGCACTTCGGGACCAGTGATCACAATACCATTAGTTTCAATATAATTATGGAGCGAGTCCTGGAGAACTGGGCCTAGAGTGGAGATTTTTGATTGGAGAAAGGCTAACTTTGAGGGAATGCGTAAGGAATTTAAAGGAGTGAATTGGGACACTTTGTTTCATAGGAAGGATGTAGAAGAGAAATGGAGGACATTTAAAGGGGAAATTGTAAGAGTACAGAATCTTTATGTCCCTGTTAGGTTGAAAGGAAATAGTACAAATTGGAAAGAGCCATGGTTTTCAACGGAACTTGGACACTTGTTTCGAAAAAAGAGAGATATCTACAATAATTATAGGAGGCATGGAGTAAATGAGGTGCTAGAGGAGTATAAAGAATGTAAAAAGAATCTTAAGAGAGAAATTAGGAAGGCTAAAAGAAGATATGAGGTTGCTTTGGCAAGAAAGGTGAAAGTAAATCCAAAGGGTTTCTACAGCTATATTAATAGCAAAAGGATAACGAGGGATAAAATTGGACCATTAGAGAACCAGAATGGACAGCTATCTGCAGAGCCAAAAGAGATGGGGGAGATATTGAACAATTTATTTTCTACGGTATTCACCAAGGAGAAGGATATTGAACTCTGTGAGGTAAGGGAACAAAGTAGAGTAGCTATGGAAACTATGAGATTCAAAGAGGAGGAAGTACTGACACTTTTGCAAAATATAAAAGTGGATAAGTCTCCAGGTCCTGACAGGATATTCCCTAGGACATTGAGGGAAGTTAGTGTAGAAATAGCAGGAGCTATGACGGAAATATTTCAAATGTCATTAGAAACGGGAATAGTGCCGGAGGATTGGCGTACTGCGCATGTTGTTCCATTGTTTAAAAAGGGTTCAAAGAATAAACCTAGCAATTATAGACCTATTAGTTTGACGTCAGTGGTGGGCAAATTAATGGAAAGGATACTTAGAGATAATATATATAAGCATCTGGATAAACAGGGTCTGATCAGGAACAGTCAACATGGATTTGTGCCTGGAAGGTCATGTTTGACAAACCTTCTTGAATTTTTTGAAGCGGTAACTAGGGAAATTGATGAGGGTAAAGCAGTGGATGTTGTCTATATGGATTTCAGTAAAGCCTTTGACAAGGTTCCCCATGGAAGGTTGGTTCAGAAGGTTCAATCTTTGGGTGTTAATGGCGGAGTAGCAAGATGGATTCAACAGTGGCTGAATGGGAGATGTCAGAGAGTAATGGTGGATGGCTGTTTGTCAGGTTGGAAGCTGGTGACCAGTGGGGTGCCTCAGGGATCTGTGTTGGGTCCACTGTTGTTTGTCATGTACATCAATGATCTGGATGATGGGGTGGAAAATTGGATAAGTAAGTATGCAGATGATACTAAGATAGGTGGTATTGTGGATAATGAAGTAGATTTTCAAAGTCTACAGAGAGATTTGGGCCATTTGGAAAAGTGGCCTGATAGATGGCAGATGGATTTAATGCTGATAAGCGTGAAGTGCTACATCTTGGCAGGACAAATCAAAATAGGACGTACGTGGTAAATGGTAGGGAATTGAGGAATGCTGTGGAACAGAGGGATCTAGGAATAACTGTGCATAGTTCCCTGAAGGTGGAATCGCATGTAGATAGGGTGGTAAAGAAAGCCTTTGGTGTGTGCTGGCCTTTATAAAATCAGAGCATTGAATATAGGAGTAGGGAAGTAATGTTAAAATTGTACAAGGCATTGGGTAAGACCAATTCTGGAGTATGGTGTACAATTTTGGCCGTCTAAATTATAGGAAGGATGTCAACAAATAGAGAGAGTACAGAGGAGATTTACTAGAATGTTGCCAGGATTCCAGCAACTATGTTACAGAGAAAGGTTGAACAAGTTAGGTCTTTATTCTTTGGAGCGCAGAAGGTTAAGGGGGACTTGATTGAGGTCTTTAAAATGATGAAAGGGATAGACAGAGTTGACGTGGATAAGCTTTTCCCATTGAGGGTAGGGAAGATTCAAACAAGAGGGCATGACATGAGAATTAAGGGACAGAAGTTTAGGGATAACGTGAGGGGGAACTTCTTTACTCAGAGGGTGGTGGCTGTGTGGAATAAGCTTCCAGCAGAGGTGGCGGAGGCAGGATCGATTTTAACATTTAAAAGTAAAGTGGATAGGTATATGGACGTGAAGGGAATGGAGGGGTATGGTCCGAGTGCAGGTAGATGGGACTAGGGGAAAACAAATGGTCGGCACGGACTGGAAGGGCCGAGAGGGCCTGTTTCCGTGCTGTAATTGTTATATGGTTATATGGTTATAATTTATTGGGAACTGAACATAATACTTGAAATGAAGAAGTCACCCAAAGCAGCATAATTTTGAAAGCCATTTTCTATGTTTCTAATTTAATGATTCACTGTCTCATGTACCTATGTAGCGTGACACTCATGTTTTGTACACAGTTCAGTGACAATCTTGTTGTGAATGGGACACAGCCATGCTTAAGTACCAGAGTGTGGGATTAGTAGATCGCATTTAGGCTCTCGTGTCGTGCCTCAAAAGATCAGTATGGAAATGGGAGGGGGAACTAAGGTGTTTAGCAATTGGGAGATCAGGTAGGTTTAGGTAGACTGAGCAGAGTCGGGGATCGAACCTGGGTCTCTGGTGTTGTGGGACAGCAACTCTACCATCTGTGCCACTGTGCCTCCCTTCTCTGTATGGAAACCCAATCACAGATTAGCCAACCGGTTTGCAGAGCCGTTACATTTAGTATCCCAAGGGTGAAGCAGTGTGACTATTCTCATGGGGTAGTTGCGTTTTGTTTTGTTTTTTAATATTTTTATTAGACGTATATACATATCATAACCAAAACATGATTTATTTACCAGTTACATATGAATACAGCTTCTGTTTCTAAAAGGATATTATAGATGTGAGATATTATTTTTTCTGCGTTAGGATGTTTATTCAAACATTCTTCAAGGATTTCTGGCTCCCTAATTCTATATTCTTGTATATGTGATTTAACATAATATCTAAGTTGTAAACATTTAAAAAAAAATTGAGTGTAGTCCATAATTATGTTGTAACTCCTCAAATGAAAGAAAAAGACCTTTTCGGTAAAGATGTCCCACCTTTTTAATTCCATGGTTTTTCCATTGTACAACACCTTTATCCAACACAGAAGATTTAAATGAAGGATTATTTACAATAGGGAGAAGGAGTGATAAATGATCCAATTTTAAAGTTATTTTTAATTGTTTCCAACTTCGTATACCACTATATATTATCGGATTTTCACTATGTTTTTTTATTCAATTTTATATGGGTTAACAAGATCGAGATTTTTTCAAAAGGTAAAGATTCTTCCTTTTCCAACTTTAACCAGTCTGGTTGTTGGTCCATATCTTCCAACCAGAAGGTCATATTTTTAATATTAACTGCCCAAAAATAAAATAAAACATTTGGTAAGAGTAATCCTCCATTCATGTTGAATTTGCATAAATGTTTTTTACTTATTCTATGCTTTTTGTAATCCCAAATAAAACTTGTAACAATAGATTTGTATAATTAGTTTGTACTTTTGGGACTGTGATCCTACACTAAGATGTAAGTTGACTGGAAAAACTCAATGGCTTGTTTTCTGAATAATTTTGATTTGTATAATTAGTTTGTACATTTGGTACCGATCAGAAAATGTTATTCTTCTACTTTTAACTTGGTATATTTCTCATTTATCCTTGTTTGCAGAACATATCAATCAGAATGCTTGCCAGCACACGCCAACATTGCTGGCAAGCGCGAGAGTAAACAATGATACCTGGGTACCTGTTATCTTATTCTGGAAGTGATCAGTTCAATCATTTGCAGGTATTCTGTCCCTTAATCTTAAACTGTGTCCCTTTCATTCTGAAATGTGTGCATCCACATTAATCTAAATGGGAGGATTCAATGTTCATGCTGTTGGGTTGTAAAACACCCAAGGGGAATATAAGGTGTTCTTCCACTTTTGAGTGTGGTCTCACTCTTATTGATGGAGGTGGCCTAGGATTAGAGGGTCAGTCAAAGAAGAGGGGGTTCAAAGAGCCCAGGGCATCTGGCGGGCCTTGGTCGACTGAGCGCAAGTATTCGGCGGATCAGTCGTCTGATCTGCACTTGATGTTGCCGATGGTAGGAGACTGCATCGGGAGGCTGGGTGTGATGGATGGTGTTGGAGGACGTGTGTGTGTGAGCCCCTGCCTCTATAGACAATAGACAATTGGAAAAATGTTCCCAATGTTGGGTGACTCCAGAACCAGGGGCCACAATCTTAGAATAAAGGGGAAGCCATTTAAGACAGAGGTGAGAAAACACTTTTTCACCCAGAGAGTTGTGAATTTGTGGAATTCCCTGCCACAGAGGGCAGTGGAGGCCAAGTCACGGGATGGATTTAAGAGAGAGTTAGATAGAGCTCTGGGGGCTAGTGGAATCAAGGGATATGGGAGGGATGTTACAATATTTACCTTCAGCGGCGCTGCAGATCTGCACGACTTTGGCGGTGTGCCACGACTTTGGCGGCTTTGAGGGGGGGCGGAATTAAAATGCCATTTTCTCCTGCCTGTCGGAGTCGAACTTTCTCAGGCTGCTAAGCTGCTGAGAAATCGTTCCGACTGCCGTTCTCGGAAGTTTAAAAAAAAAACACTGGACAATTTAATCACTGGAGTAAAATAAAAATCTACTTCTAACACCATCAACGCCGACAACGGGTCGGATCTCACGTAGGGTACAAAACATAAGGTAAGCCGTGTATTTTACATATAAACTTGCTTTTTAGGATTACTTTAATCCAAATTTCATTGGCGAAAATGTGATTATGGCCCCATACGAACTGGCACTGTTTTTCCTGCCGAGGTGGGGTTCAAATTCACTGCAACCGCAAGGTTCCAAATGATCGCGTTACACAAAATCTCACTCACAAGATGGTTTAAATGCCTATTAATTTACGGGAATTACACACTAAATTTCTTCCATTTGGCCTATAAATTCATGACAATGAGATTTAAAAATCGTATAAAATAGTAAGATTAAATGAGAATTTACCAGTTCGAAGTTTGATCTGTATTTTATGAGGAGTTACGATGAGGGATTACGTGAAGACCCCGTCCAGCACGCATGCGCGACATTTCTTCAAAGCAGCGGTGTGGATTCACAGAAAAACACAACAATTGAAATAAATATAGTAAAGAAAAAATAAGAACTTAATTACCAGTTGATCTGTATAATAGAGGGTGGGAGCGGAGGGCACGTAATCCCTCTTCGTAACTCCTCATAAAATACAGATCAAACTTCGAACTGGTAAGTTCTCATTTAATCTTACTATTTTACTTCGGAGTCACGTGAGTGACTACGTGAAGACTTCAAAGCTCTGTGAATCCGAACCGTGAACCCGCTCATGCTTCACTCATTCCCTGAAGACCTTAGAGGGAGGAAGCATGTTATACAATCAACAATAACCTGTTTGTGAACAATAAAGGTTTATTAATGATAACAAAAACAGAGAGATCCCCCGGCTTAAATTAAATATTAGCTGCACTCTAAAATTCTGTCTGCAAATGTAGCAGATTCCGCCAGCGGCTTATTATAAAACCTTTGGAAAGTTCTCTCCGAGGACCATCCTGCTCTGGCCATAATATGGTCCATAGGCACATCCATTCGCCTAGCCGCCGACGTAGATGCAGCCCTGGTGGAATGAGACTTGTAAACATTAGTATCGACTCCCGCGGACTTAAGCACCTGCTTGAGCCATCTTGAAATGGTTTGGCTCGTCACCTGACCATGAGGCTTCTTGTGGCTTATCCATAAGGCTTTTTCTCTCCCTCTTAAGTTGTATGTTGTGTCTATGTAATTGGCGAGATGGGTCTTGGCACACAACCGTGGGTCAGGTGAATATGCCCGGAACTCCATTACTGGAGGCGTGGTACCTGGTCTAGTTTGTTTGACCAGTCCCTGAATGTGAAATGTGATACAGTCCAATGACTCTGTCATGCTGTCCAGCCTCAGAAGGTGGAGGGACTGTACCCTTTGAGCTGACACTAGTGCGATGAGCATGACAGATTTCAGCGTAGGTTGTTCCAGCGTGAGTGACCTGGGTGGTGGCCATCCCCTAAGGTACGTCAGTACAATGCTGACATCCCAGATCTGAGTCTACCTAGGCCTAGGGGAATTGGTGTTAAAAATGCCCCTCATGATTTTGACCACTAGTGGATGGGACCCCAAAGTCAGTTGTCCTGCTGCTGGAACCAAATAAGCTGACAACGCACTCCTGGCTGTATTAATGGCGCTGTAGCTGAGTCCTTCCCGATGTAATCCAACCAGAAACTCCACAACACTGGTGGCTGTAGCTGTAGTGTAGGTAGTTCCTGTTTTGGCGCAATACCGTTCCCATTTTCTTATGTTGGTCAGGTATTGTCTCCTGGTGGACTCCCGGTAGGATGCGGTCATCATGTTGATGGCGTCCGCAGACAGTCCCAGGCCCAGTAGAGGTCTTTTTAGAATCTGCAAGCCAGGAAATTGACTCTGTCATGGCACGGGTGACTAATGCCTGACACTGGGTGGATTACTAACTCGACTGCTGGGGAATTCCAACGGTGTTTCGACAGCCATGTCAGGGGCCACTGGGAACCATGGCTGTGTAGGCCAGTCGGGTATTATCAAGATTCCTGAAGCGGAATCCAATTGAATCTTGCGCAATACCCGACTGATGAGGCAGAAGGGAGGAAAAGCATAAAAGAACATTTTCCCCCAATGCAGCGAGAATGCATCAACTGCTGCTGCCTCAGGGTCTGGTTCCCAAGCGACATACGCTGGTACCTGGTGATTTAGCCTGGATGCAAATAGATCGATATCTGGTGTGCCATATTGCTTTGTAATTTTTTGCAAATATTTTGGGATTTAACATCCATTCGATGTTATCATTGAATCTGCGTGACCTGGTATCTGCCACTGTATTTTGCTTACCTGGTAGGTAAGTTGCTGATAACCAAATATGTCTTTCAACACACCATTGCCAGATTAGGTTGGCCAAATTGTCACACGATATCGACTTTACACCACCCATGTGGTTGATATAAGCCACCACCGTGTTATTATCTAATTGCAACCGGACATGTGCATGATGCGTATTAGATGAATATGCTTTTAACCCATTAAATGCACCCAACATTTCTAAGTAGTTGATACCCCGTGTCTGTAGGCAAGATGATTCAAATTTAGTCCATCTGCCCCCTGTGCTGGATTGCATGTTAGTTAATCCCCAGCCCAAAGCACTGGCATCCGTTTGAATGGTTAATACTGGGTTGGTGATTATTATGGGACTGGAGCTGAGCCTTACGTTCCTTGCCCACCATTGTAACTCTGGAATGGATTCAGCAGTTAAACTCATAGCTCGGTCAAAGTGACCTGAGTTTTGCTTTAGTGCATGCACTTTTGCTCTTTGCAAATTTTGATAGTGCAAAGGCCCAAATTGTACAGCTGGAAAAGCTGCTACCATTTTGCCAATAACTCTAGCTACCACCCGTATGGTTGGCTGATGTTTATTCATGAGTTCGTTGCATGATAGTGCCAATTCTGATGCTTTCCCCTTCGGCAGAGTTACAATCATGCGAACAGTATCAATCGTAAATCCAAGATAGTCCATGGCAGGGGCGGTGTAAAATTGGATTTATCTGGATGTATGACAAACCCCAAAGTTTCAAACAAACGTTTGGTGGCTGCTACTGCCAAAATGGCTGTCTCCAAGGTTTTCCCTACTATTAAAATGTCGTCTAAATACGCCATGACTATATGCTTTTGTTTCCTCAATAATGCCAAGGCAGGTTTTAAGATTTTAGTGAACAGCCTTGGAGCGGAGGTCAGCCCATTTGGTAAGGCTTTAAATTGCCATAGCTGTTTCATCCAGATAAATTTTAAGTATTTACGATGCTCCTTGTGTATGGGTACTGAGTAGTAGGCAACTTTTAAATCAATGCTTGCTAGAAAGTACCCTCTAGAAACCAATAGTCTGGCTGTTTCAAAAGTATCCATCTTGAAATGTATATACCTGACAGACTTGTTTAAAGTAGTTAAGTCAATGATGGTGCGACGTCCACCATCTTTTTTGATGTTAGTGAAAATATTAGACACAAATTCCAAAGGTACATGTTTTGTTCTTTCAATGACACCTTTTGCTTGTAACGTCATCAGTTCAGCTTGACCCTCTTGTTTCTCTTTGACTGAGAGGGTGAATACCCTTTTGGGTATATGCTGAACTGGCGGAATGTTTTCATGAACAAAGTCAATTTTGTAGCCATGAACGCTGCTGAGTATATACTTGTCATTAGTGATGGATTCCCATGCATCCAAAAACAAGTGCAATCTCCCCCCTGTTAGTATAGAGCCCTACTGCTCATATGCTGAGAGGAACCAGACCCACCTACCTCCATGGTTATTGGTGCTTCTTCTACCTCTTCGCTGGGCGATGAGGCGTCTGCTGGGCTGTAGAGGGTTGATGTTGATCTTGATGTTGTTGGGGGTGGCGCATTTTCCATGGGGTCCGCTCTGGGCCCTGGCCTAAAAAGGCTTACGGGGAATGGTTGCGGACCCCGAGCTTTCACCAGTCCCATAGTGTGGTCGACGACTGGTGGACGCCATGGGGTACTGCCGCCTGGGTTTGTTAGGTCTGCTCGGTCCCAAACCTGCCCTCACGAGACCAAAGGTCTTGGATTCTTCCTCTAGGTCTTTCACCTTTTTTGGAAGGTCTTTCCCAAAGAGCAGAATACGAGGTTCTGAACCCGGTGTTTTGCAAAGTCCCGCAAATTTAGGGTTGAGGGCAGGCTTGATAATTTCCTTCCGTAAATTGTTTATTTCATATTGAGTGGTGCACAGCAGAGCTAATGTGTCTTGCTGATTTGTGGAGATGTCCGCACCATCAATGGGCCGAGCATAAGATGTTATTCCTGCAGTCAGGAGTTTAAGGATTTTCTGGAGCTTCAACTCCAGGTTCCTGATGTTCTGCCCCAAATGTCCCCAAATTTGGCTGTTTACAGCGGGTACATTCAATGATGTACAATTTACTGGGGCTGTATATAGTTCAAGAGCCTCATTGACCACCTGTTCTTGTAGGGGTTTTGAGGACAGGTGGTTAATGCTGGCTGCAAGTTTCGGCTCTAATGGCCGACCCGCTTGCGGAATGGCCACGTAGCGGTTGACCACACCCAGCAGCTCTTCCTGATCCTGTACACCCTGCGTACTCCCGATATCTTCAGCCAGTGACCCGTCTTCTTGACCAGCCCAGACCTGGTCGCCAATGCTGCCTTCAAAAGAAGGTGAATCAATGGCCAGTGCCGTAAAGGGCACTGCGGGAGTGCCTGAACTCCCTTGGCGAGGCTGCTGCTGCTCTCTCAGCAGATCTCGCTGGAGCAATTGCTCCATAAGCCGTCCCATGCGGCTTAGGCGGCTGCCTGTGTCGCTCTCGAGCGGTGAGGCATCTTCATCCGAATCGTCGTACACTACCGCCCGGTTCTGGCTGCAGGTACCTCCAGCCCGCTGCTCAGGCAGCACGAGCGGTGCTGGGCTCGGCTCGGTAGTTGTACACGCCGCCCCTTGCCCCCCCTCCAAAGAGCATTCCTCAACGGAGGACGAACGGGGGCGAGCTGCAGACTTCTTTCCTCTGGTCTTGCTCATTCTTTCTGGAAAACAAGCAGACCACAGAGAAAAAGACACACGGCCACGGTAAAACTTACCTGTCGGCCCGACTTTTCAAATTGTAGCGGGAGCGCCTTGAACTCCCGTTCGTCGCGGGTGCACTGCATGAACGCTAATGTCGCGCATGCGTGCTGGACGGGGTCTTCACGTAGTCACTCACGTGACTCCGAAGTAAAATTGTGAATTCTTGTGTGAATGTTATTTGTACACTTTATCATTTCTACATTTTGTTTTATAAAACTGCAAATAATAACTTGTTTCTGTTAATGCTGTTCAGTGTTTTTTTTTTAAATTTACATTATCAACAGATGTCACCGAGGAAGAAATGCAAAATTGTCAATCCTAAAGCCCAGACAGGCATAGCTAGAGTTCAACTTGAAGTGAATTTCTCTGTCATGCCCGAGTCTAAGAGGCATCATAAAAATGGACACATCTTGTACTTGTACACCTCGTTTGGAAAAAGTCTGTCTGAAACAGAGAAATCGCTGAGTTCACATTTCTCTTTGTCGGATGCAGAAGGCTATTCATTTGGTGCTATTAAGTTAAGAGTGAATGCTCTCGTTAACCTGACTTTGCTTAAGCTTAAAAAACTCACCAATCCCAATGAACTTGGAACATTTATGAAAATTTGTGATGAAACTTTTAAACTTCCAGAAGGCAGTCAACACATTTATTTAGATGACATTCCACTGCCTGGTGCTCAAGATCCTGAATCCTTGACATCAGCTGAAAGCCAAGTGCCCATATTTCAAGACACCGAGGACATGGGCGATGACAGTCATAGTCTGCCTCCTCCACCGAATCTAGCAACGCGAACGACACCTGCTGCCTCACATGAACCAATGTCATCGACATCTCGTGTTTCAACAAGATGTAGCAGAGAATTTCTAGGTCGCTCACCAAGAAAACAGAAATTGAAGAAAAGACTAAACTTTCTGTCCGAATCCAGGGCTGCTTTTATAATAAAGATCAATGAACTTAGGGCACGGTTGAAAACTCCCAAACGTGTAGTTAATCAAGCCTTAAAGAGAAAGCAAAACCAAATAGATTTAAAAGACAGAAAGATTCAGGAACTCAAAAGCAAATTTCGTGGGAATACTTTTGCACAAGAGATTGCTGTGAAACCAAAGCTGAGCTTCTCAGAGTTAAAAAAGCACACAGACAATTGCTGATGTTTCGTGGCAGTAAGAAAAAGAGGAAAACTGTTTCAAATCACCAGTACAGAAAAGTTCATGAAAATTTCAAGGACAGGGAAGAGGATGTGAGACGCCTCGAATTTGACAATCTTGTCCTCAAAGAAACAATCAAAACTCTGCAGGCTGCCAGTATTGTCAAGTCAAAGTTGGGCCAGAAAACCTACTCTTCAACAACAAGGATGCATGTGTTTGACTGCATCGTAAACAAAACTCCCACAGCAAACATTCCAATCCTGATAAGCCAGTTCTACAAGCGGAGTGGACTTCATCTGGATCATGCTCCTCAATGCAGTGCAGTTGAAGTTATGGCCGAGAATTGGGAGCTATTGCTGAGTTGCAGACAGCAGAGATGATCCTAGCAACAAAGTGTTTGACTGTGGGTTTTGATGCAACCACCCAGGAAGAGACCCACATTAACAGTGTACAGTGTACTTCACCACCACAGACTAATGTCTCTCTGCAGCAGTCGATGAATTGGCTGGTGGGACTGCTGAGGACTATGCACAACATAATTGTAAAATAGTTGACAATTTGTGTAAAACTTAGACTTATTTCAATGGGCAAGCAAATTTTCAAGATACCAGACAAAAGATAATCGACAACATTTCAAACACAATGAGTGACAGGTGTGCAGCTAATCATGCTGCTATTAGGATTGTGAGTAGTGAGTGGGGTAAATCTTTGAACGAGCTCTACTGCCACTTGCATCCACTTGAGTCCATTGCTACATCAGTTCGCTCAGCCCTCAAAATGCAGAAACAATCCGGAGGACAATTCTTGTTTGGGAAAGTCTGTCTAGCAGTAAATGCCACACTGCAGATGAGCAAACTTCCGTACAAAAACGGAAAAGGGAACCCAAAAGGATTTGTCGTATTTGTAGATGACAGGCTCATCCCCCGAGGTGTCCTCCCACGGTACCGTGGCAACAGATTGCACATACTGTTTCATATTCGTGGCCAGCTCATAGAACATTATGATGACTTTGTTGCACTGCTGAATAGCGGAACATCCTGTGGGGGGTTGAAAAGCGCCTCCTCCATGACTTCATCCAGCCTGAAGCAAAAGTAGAACTTCAGATATTAGTCTTACTTGGCAAATATCTGACTGGGCCTTGGATAAAGCGCTTCTACACTTCAAGTCAGAATCAGATCAACCATGTTGATGGCATCAAAGTGGTTAAAGGGATGATTGCTGCTCTAAAGGAAGCCACAGAAAATCCAGAGAACTTGATATTGGCAATGGAAGATTTCTTCGGTGAGGAGGTACATCTTGACGCCACATTGGCAAAACTTCGGGAACTACCAGTACATCCACTGTTCAGTTCAAAGATGAGGAGCTGTGTAGGAGGGCAGTATAGTAAATACTTTGAACTTGATGTATCTGAGAAACGGAAGGAGGAGTCTGCATCAGCAAGATCACACAACATTGATGCGGAGGAGATAATGGGGATGTTTAGCTCATCGAAACAGCAATCTCCCAATGCCACCACGTGTTATTGCTATATTTAAGAGTGAGTTGGATGTGGCCCTTGTGGCTAAGGGGATCAGAGGGTATGGAGAGAAGGCAGGTACGGGATACTGAGTTGGATGATCAGCCATGATCATATTGAATGGCGGTGCAGGCTCGAAGGGCTGAATGGCCTACTCCTGCACCTAATTTCTATGTTTCTATGTTTCTATGTCATGTAGGATGTGGGCCTGCAAGAATTGCCTTGATAATCTCAGGAGCATGGTAGGGAGGAGGTGCTCTGTAAGGCAGTGTCATGGGGGAGAGTGCAGTGGAACAGACGGAAGAAAAAACAGAAGGAAATGAGAGCAGAAATCATCAAGCGACAGAAAGGCAAGGAGCATGCTCGGGAAACGAAAGAGAGGAAAAAACTAGGAAAAAAATTGAAAGAGACTGATTTAAACATCATTCGCAGAGATTATCCGAATTTGGACTACTCCAAATGTGATGATCTACAGGACATTAATGGGAAAGTAGTGGGCAGAAGGCATGTCTTGTGTGGTTTGAAGAATAAAAACTTGTAGTTTGCAATGCCAACATTGAAAAGTTGAGGAAAAACAAGGTGTACGGAGTTGCTTATTGGTTGCAACCTGAGGAGTATGATGATGCTATAGATTTTGATATACCAATGTACCAGCTAGCAGACTATAAAGACTTGGTCTTTTGCTAGAAATTGTAAATTATTTACCTATCTTTAACAGACTTACAGCATATAATACAATAATAGAATAAGAAGAATAACTCTTATAAGTGGAAGCATATAATACAATAATAGAATAAGAAGATTTTACTTCGGAGTCACGTGAGTGACTACGTGAATAGAAGCCCGTACAGCCGTTGGTGCGTCATGACGTCAGACGCTGGTGCAGTCGGGCAGTGGGAGCAGCAGCGCTCCTCCGAGAGGTAAGTTTAAACCGCGGGTTACACGATAGGCTGGAGAATTTAGCGGGTGCAGCGGCATCTAAGGAGCGAGGGAGATGGTCGATGTTGCGGGTCGAGACCCTTCTTCAGACTTCACCCTCGATTCTCCAGCATTTGCAGTTTGTTAACAAAGTTCAAACAGGTAAGGTTTTTTAAAAACTTTTACCGCATGTCCTTTTCCGCGACAGTTTGGGTAGAGAAGGTTGCAGAAAGGGAAGAAGGTGTCGGCGAGGCGCTCCGGGGGTAGAAAGGTAAAGTGGCAGGAGAGTGTTGAGGATGGAGGCCCGTCTGCTACACCTGGTCCGGTGCTGGCTACACAGCCAGTGGTTGCGGACCCACTGCCGGGGGGCAGTGGAGGCTTGTCAGTAGGGGAAGGCCACTGGCAAGTCTCTGTGGCCCGTAAATGAGTCGGGCCTGGAGGTTATACCCTCCATAGGAGAGTCCATTTGCTCATGGCTCTCCCACGTCGAGATTCTATTTCAAAAGAATGCTCGACAGGGACCAGCTCCGTGGGGAGGAGTGGTGCCCAAGCCAGGCTGATGGAGAGCTTGTGCTAGCAGCACCTGTTTCAGGGCTGCAGAACTATCCTGCCTGTGAGGAGGATGTTCCAGCTCCGTGAGGAGGAGTGATGCCCAAGCCAGGCTGATGGAGAGCTTGTGCTAGCAGCACCTGTTTCACGGCTGCAGAACTATCCTGCCTGTGAGGAGGATGTTCTATCAGGGCAGTTTGCTGACACTGTTTCCATGCTGGGGGAGAGCAGTAAAGGTGTTCGGTTGGAGGTAATTCCGAACATTGCTGGGAAGTTTGCTGAGTGTAGAGAGGCAGGAAAGGCGATTGATGTAGAATTGGCTGAAAGCCATTCAGTATATGCTCTCCCACCAGTTACAGGAGCTAGCTATGGATGAAGTAGCAAAAAACTATAAAGCTCCTGTTAATTGTGATCTCCTGAAGGTACCGGTGGTTAATCACCAAATTTGGTCATAGATGGGTTTGCCTGCTAGGGCCCAGGAGATGAAGTTTTAAAAAAGTGCTTAAACTGTTGTCAGCAGGTATTACAGCTGTGGTGAAAGTTATTGATACAAATGATATGGTTGAAGCACAGCAGGATGAACTGGAACTCCTTTGTAATGCATTTTGAAACCAGTGTACCACCACGAAATCTGTTGTTTGGTGGTAACCTTGCAAAAAGGGTCAAAGACTGTTATGAGGTTGTTATAACCATGGCCCTCATTAAGCCAGCTGGAAGCAAGGCAAAAAGGGTTCTCTACAAGAAGTCGAGGACAACAAGGCCGCAAGGAAAGATGCTGGTAAGGAATATACCATTGACAGACGATGAATTAACTGATGTCCTGTTCAAATTGGGGAAGGTAAAAATTGTTTCTCAAACAATGGCAGCAGTTGACATCAGATTTGTTCATACTTAGTGTATTGAAGGGGTGAAAAAATTGGATTTTACTATAAGGACAGTCTACCTAGTCAACATTTTCCTAGTCGTAAACTTTTTTTCAGATGAGGAAAATGTGCTTATTCAAGCAGATTCAGTCGTTACATAAGAAGGGGTAATTGAGCCTTCTGTATGTCAAAGTCAACAATTTCTGTCAAGTATATTTCCCAGATCTAAAAAGACTGGGGGATGTAGAATTATTCTGGACTTATCCAATTTGAACAAATTTGTTTGTTATAGGCATTTCAAAATGGAGACCTTTACCACGGGCAAACATCTAGTGTCCAAAGGGTATTATATGGCAACCATTGATTAAATAATGCGTATTACGCAGTGTCTATTCATGGTGATGATAGAAGATATTTGAAATTTATTTGGATGACTGAGCTGTGGCAATTCAGGACATTGCCGAATGGATTAACTTCAGCTCCTAGATTATTTACTAAATTGGTAAAACCTGTGTTAGCATTACTTAGAGCTCAGGGGCATGTGGTAATGGCCTATTTAGATGATATTCTGATCGTTGGAAAGACTCATGCTGAAACTCAATCATCAGTTTCAGTTGTTACAATCACTTTTGAACAAATGGGATTTGTTTTTCACCCAGATAAATCTAAATTATCACCAGTCCAAATTATTGATTATCTGGGATTTACCATTAATTCCAATCACATGTTGGTAACTTTGCCCAGGGCTAAATTGAATCAGTTAATTGAGGACTGTGTTAATCTCGTTGGAGAACAACGGCCTTCGATTAGACAAGTAGCCAGCTTTATTGGGAAGTTGTTGCAGCCTTTCCAGCTGTGCAGTATGGTCCTCTGCATTATCAACAATTACAACTATCAAAGGAACAGGCACTGAGCATACAAAGGGCCATTTTTGATAGGCCTATGCCGTTGTCAGCTGGGGCGATTGCTGACATACAATGGTGGATAGTACATGTTTAAAAAATTTAAGGAAGGTTTTGGTGGAATCACCGTCACTGATATTACAGACTGATGTAAGTGCACTGGGTTGGGGTGCAACAGATATGTCTTCTAGTTGTGGAGGCGGATGGAATGTGGATGATGTGACATCGCTTCCTCAATTAAGAGGGATTAATTATTTAGAGTTGTTGGGCACCTGGTATGGGCTCAAAGCTTATTGTTCTACAAGGAGGGATATGCATGTGCAGGTCAGATTGACAACACCACAGCAGTGGCATATGTCAACCACATGGGTGGAGTTAAGTCACAGCCTTGTGATAGACTGGCTAACCAGATTTGGAGCTGGTGTATTGACCAAAATATCTGGCTTTCAGCACTTTATTTGCCAGGAAGAGGTCACGTCAGTTTAATGACAACATTGAATTGATGTTAAATCAGGATGTATTTAACCAAATGATTGATCAGTATGCATTGCCAAATATTGACTTGTTTGCATCTCAATTAAATCATCAGTTACCTAGATATGTTTCATGGTAACCAGATTCTGGGGCAGTAGCAGTGGATGCATTTTCGCTGCATTGGGGAGGAATGTTTGTGTATGTATTTCCTCCATTCTGTCTCATCAGCAGATGTTTGCAAAAGATCAAGGAGGACTCCGCTTCAGGGGTATTGGTAGTGTCAGGTTGGCCTACACGGCCATGGTTTCCCGTTGTATTACAAATGGCTAGGGAGCCTTACATGCTTATGCCCAAGAATAAAAATCTGCTGGTAAATCCAGTCACTGGGGATCAACATCCTTTATAGTATCGTATTGATCTGTTAATTGCAGATTTTAAGGAGGCCATACCTGGGGAGAGGACTGTTTCATCGGACTGTGGATGTTCTTACGTCGACCTGCAGGGATAGTACACAGCAGCAATATATCACCTATATAAGCAAGGGGGAGCAATTCTGCCTACAGCAGGATATTGTATATCACACTGCAGGGATCACGGATGTATTGGAGTTTGTCAACTCTTTAATTGACCGAAAAAAATTAAGTTTACAGTGCGATTAATTCAACCAGAAGTGCTCTGTCTTATTTATCTATGAATGCAGAATTGCATACAGTAGGGACATACGTTAGTTTCACAATTCATGAAGGGAGTTTTTTCAATATAATCCTCCTAAACCCAGGTATGCCGGTATTTGGAATTTGAGTGAAGTTTTTATGGCTCGTCGCCAGTGGGCTCCTGTTACAAGCCTATCAGTAGCCAAATTATCTATGAAGGTGGTCATGCTTATGGCGTTGGTTTCAGCTCAACGTGTATAAATGTTGCAAAAGCTACGGCTAGATAGAATGCATGTGTCGGCTGATGCCATTATATTTTATGTCTATGATTTGCTTAAACATAATAAAAGAGGCATGACAGGATGTAAGATTGCGTTTTCAGCATACTCCGCAGATGATCGCTTCTGTATAGTCTCACATTTATCTCGTTACATTGAGATTACTAAACCTCTGAGAGAAACAGAGTTGGTTTGTTTATTAGTCACAAAAAAAACACACAGTAAGGTGTCGGTGCAAACGATTTCAAGGTCCTCGCGGCCGCAGGATGGTTCAGTGAGCTAATTTTCAGAGGTTTTATCACAAGCCGATTTCAAGGTTCGGGGTGTTTGCTGATTCTGGTGTCAGTACTGTTACACTTTTCCCCTGAGTTAGAGGGGTTTGTTATGATTTGTTTGTACATAAACTGTTATTCCATTTAACAAATGTATTACTGCTGCATGATTGATTGTTAACGACTTTTGAGTCAATCCAGGCAGTGTGAACGGCCGATTTGAGTCTGCGGCGTGAATTCACAGTGCTTTGAAGTCTTCACGTAGTCACTCACGTGACTCCGAAGTAAAATAGTAAGATTAAACGAGAACTTACCAGTTTGAAGTTTGATCTTTATTTTATGAGGAGTCGAGTTGAGGGACTACGTGCCCTCCGCTCCCACCCTCATAGATCTCATCTGGTAGTTCTAGTTTTATCATCTTACCGTTATACTTCGGTCATTGTTAGCTGTGAATTCATTCCGCTGCTTTGAAGATTGACGCACCAACGGCTGTACGGGCTTCTATTCACGTAGTCCCTCAACTCGACTCCTCATAAAATAAAGATCAAACTTCAAACTGGTAAGTTCTCGTTTAATCTTACTAATAACTCTTATAGGTTGGAAGCCGGTGACCAGTGGGGTGCCTCAAGGATCTGTGTTGGGTCCACTGTTGTTTGTCATGTACATCAATGATCTGGATGATGGGGTGGAAAATTGGATAAGTAAGTATGCAGATGATACTAAGATAGGTGGTATTGTGGATAATGAAGTAGATTTTCAAAGTCTACAGAGAGATTTGAGCCATTTGGAAAAGTGGGCTGAAAGATGGCAGATGGAGTTTAATGCTGATAAGTGTGAAGTGCTACATCTTGGCAGGACAAATCAAAACAGGACGTACATGGTAAATGGTAGTGAATTGAGGAATGCTGTGGAACAGAGGGATCTAGGAATAACTGTGCATAGTTCCCTGAAGGTGGAATCGCATGTAGATAGGGTGGTAAAGAAAGCCTTTGGTGTGCTGGCCTTTATAAATCAGAGCATTGAATATAGGAGTAGGGAAATAATGTTAAAATTGTACAAGGCATTGGTGAGACCAATTCTGGAGTATGGTGTACAATTTTGGTCGCCTAATTATAGGACGGATGTCAACAAAATAGAGAGAGTACAGAGGAGATTCACTAGAATGTTGCCAGGGTTCCAGCAACTATGTTACAGAGAAAGGTTGATCAAGTTAGGTTTTTATTCTTTGGAGCGCAGAAGGTTAAGGGGGGACTTGATTGAGGTCTTTAAAAGAGATAGACAGAGTTGACGTGGATAAGCTTTTCCCTTTGAGGGTAGGGAAGATTCAAACAAGAGGGCATGACATGATAATTAAGGGACAGAAGTTTAGGGGTAACGTGAGGGGGAACTTCTTTACTCAGAGGGTGGTGGAGGCATGATCTATTTTAACATTTAAAAGTAAAGTAGATAGGTATATGGACGGGAAGGGAATGGAGGGGTATGGTCTGAGTGCAGGTAGATGGGACTAGGGAAAACAAATGGTCGGCACGGACTGGAAGGGCCGAGAGGGCCTGTTTCCGTGCTGTAATTGTTATATGGTTATATGATATGTTGAGGAGCAGGTTATTCTCTCCACACCACATTGTCAGCTGCTCCACCTCATCCCTGGAGAGAAAGTAGGAGGGGGAGGATGAAGGGCTGGAAAGAGAGAGAGAGAGAGGATAAGAGGGAGGGAGAGAACGTTTGAGAGATTCGTGAGAACATTTTGAGGACGTTTTGGAGAGAGTGAGAGAGGGAGTGAGAGAGAAGGGGAAAGAAAGAGGGTGGCAGCGCAGGACGAGAGAAAGTTTTGAGAAAGTTTTGAGAGTTTCAGAAAGTTTTGAAGAGATTGAGAGGGGGAGAGGGAGAGAGAGAGAGAAGCAGGGAGAGAGAGAGAGTCACGAGGGAGCGAGGGAGAGAGAAGTATTCACCTCTCCCTCCCTCACTGGCGTAATGATGGCCCAGCAGTAGAGTTGCCGCCTCACAGCGCCAGAGACCCGGGTTCCATTCCGACCATGGGGGCTGTCGGTGGGGAGTTTGCACGTTCTCTCCCCTTGACCTGTGTGGGATTTCCCTGGACGCTCCGGATTCCTATAACACTCCAAAGATGTGAGGCCTTGTAGGTTAATTGGCTTCTGGTAAATATTGTAAATTGTCCCCTGGTGTGTGTGTGTGTAGGATAGTGTTAGTGTGCGGGGATCGCTGGTCGGCACGGACTCCGTGGGCCGAAGGGCCTGTTTCCGCGCTCTATCTCCAAACTAAACAAAACTAAACTAGTTGAAGAACATAATTCAAACATCCATTTGTCCACAAAATGTAAAATATGTTTTCATTTTATTTGGAAAGGACACAAAAGAAAACAGAGAAAGAGTTGAGTATAGGAGCAAAGCGGTCATTCTGCAGTTGTACAGAGCCCTGGTGAGACCACACCTGGAGTATTGTGTGTAGTTTTGGCCCGTTGGCCTTCATAACAAGAGGAGTTGAGTATAGGAGCAAAGCGGTCCTTCTGCAGTTGTTCAGGGCCCTGGTGAGACCACACCTGGAGTACTGTGTGCAGTTTTGCCTGTTGGCCTTCATAACAATAGGAGTTGAGTATAGGATGAAGAGGTCCTTCTGCAGTTGTACAGGGCCCTGGTGAGACCACACCTGGAGTATTGTGTGCCCGCACACACACACGCCCACCACACGCGCACGCACGCACGCCTCCACTCTGAAGTTAACTAACGATTGAATTTAATAGGTGGTAGACACAAATGCTGGAGCAACTCAGCGGGTGAGGCAGCATCTATGGAGCGAAGGAAATAGGCAACGTTTCGGGCCGAGACCCTTCTTCAGACGCAGGGGTCAAACTTGCAAATCTGCTCCGAAAGTGAAAACTGCAATTCCTTTAAAAGTCATCCCTCTCTCTCCTCTCCTCTATATTTCCATCTCTCTTTCCTCTCTCTGTCCCTCTCTCTGTCTCTCTCCTCAATCTTTCTCTCTCCTTCTCCTCTCTCTCTGTCTCTCTCTGCTCTCTCCTCATCTCCCTCCCCCCTCTCGTTCCCCTCTCCTCCCCTCTATCATTCACTTTCCCTCTCTCCTTTCTCTCTGTCTCTCTCTCCCCTCTCCTCTACCTTTCCCTCTTCCTCGCTCTCTCCATCTCTCCTTCCCTCCCTCCCACCTTCCCCATTTCACTCAATTCTTCATTTGTCACTCAATTCTTGTTCTCCCTCTCTCGCTCTTTCCCCTCCCTCCCCCATCTCCTCCCCCTTCCACAGCCCACACTCCTCCATCTCTCTCCCTCTCTCATTCCCTCTCCCCTCCCTCCCCTCTTTCACCCTGTCTTTCTCCTCTTCTCCCCTCCATCTCTCTCCCCTCCCTCTCCTCTCCTCTCCTCCCCTGCCCTCTATCTATCCTCTCCCTACCTTTCCCTCTCCCTCTCCTTTCGCTCTCCCTCTCCTTTCTCTCTCTCCCTCCCCTATTTTTCCCCTCCCTCTCTCCTTTCCCTCTCTCACTCCCCCTATCTCTTTCTCTCTCCAACTCCTCTCCTCTAACTTTCTCTCTCCCTCTCTCTGTCTCTCTCTCCTTTCCTCTATTTTCCTCTCCCTCTCTCCTTTGTCTCTCTCTGTCTCCTTTTGTCTCTCTCCCTCTCCTCTATTTTCCCTCTCCCTCTCTCCTTTCTCTCTCTCTCATTCTCCCTGTCTCTTTCTCTCTCCAACTCCTCTCCTCTAACTTTTTCTCTCCCTCTCTCTGTCTCTCTCTCCCTCCTTTCCTCTACTTTTCCTCTCTCTCTCTCTCTCTCTCTCTCTCTCTCTCTCTCTCTCTCTCTCTCTCTCTCTCTCTCTCTCTCTCTCTCTCCCTCTCTCTCTCTCTCTCTCTCCCTCTCTCTCTCTCTCTCTCTCTCTCTCTCGTTCTCTCTCTCTCTCGTGTAGTTCATAGTGATTTTTTTTTAACTGGGTATGTGTGGGGGGACGAGGGTTGGAGAAAGTTTAAAAATCTTTTCGCTGTACGGGGGACCTGACCTTTTTTCTGTCGGGTCTCCGTTGTCGTTGGGGCCTAGCACCGCTCCAACCGGAACGACCTGGGGCTCCAGCCTGCGGACTCGTCATCGTGGGGCTGGCCGAGTTCAGACGGGAGGAGCTGTTGGCGCGCAGCTGCTTCCCGACCCCGGAGTTCGGAGGCTGCAGCCGCCGGCCCGGTGGACGGTAACACCGGGAGCTCCAGGGTCCCTGGTGGGAGTCCGCTTTTCGGAGCTTCTGCAAAGCAACTTCTGGGCAATGGCCGCGGGAGTTATTTACCATCGTCCGCCGGGGGCTCCAACATCAAGACCCGGAGCGTGGCCTTGCATCGCCCCGCGCGGCTTTAATGGCCGCGGGACTTGCTAGCGCCCGCCGGGGGCTCCAACATCAAGACCCGGAGAGCGACCTTACATCGCCACGCGCGGCTTTAATGGCCGCGGGACTTATTTACCATCGCCCGCCGGGGGCTCCAACATCAAGACCCGGAGCGCGGCCTTGCATCGCCCCGTGCGGCTTTAATGGCTGCGGGGCTTATTTACCATCGCCCGCTGGGGGCTCCAACATCAGGAGCCGGAGCGCGGCCTTGCATCGCCCCGCGCGGCTTTAATGGCCGTGGGACTTATTTACCATCGCCCGCCGGGGGCTCCAACATCAAGACCCGGAGCGCGGCCTTGCATCGCCCCACGCGGCTTTAATGGCCGTGGGACTTGCTAGCGCCCGCCGGGGGCTCCAACATCAAGACCCGGAGCGCGGCCTTGCATCGCCCCGCGCGGCTTTAATGGCCGCGGGACGTATTTAGCATCGCCCGCCGGGGGCTCCAACATCAAGACCCGGAGCTCGGCCTTGCATCGCCCCGCGCGGCTTTAATCGCCGCGGGACTTATTTACCATCGCCCGCCGGGGGCTTTGACCTTGACATCGGGAGGAGAATGAGGAGAGCAGGGGAGAGATAAGATTTTGCCTTCCATCACAGTGAGGTGGAGATTCGCTGGGATGGATGTTTGTGTAAATTATGTCGTGACTTGGTTCTTTTTCTTGTTTGTATGACTGCAGAAACCAACTTTTGTTTGAACCTCCTTTTTTCCTCTCTCTCCCTCCATCTCTCCGTCCCTCTCTTCCACCTTCCCCCTCTTTCACTCAAATCCTCAATTTTCACTCAATTCTTCATTTTTCTCTCAATTCACAATGATCACAATGTTTATCAGGCATGAGGATCTCTCCCTCCCTCTTCCTCTCTCCCTCTCTCCCTCTCTCTCTGTCTCTTCCACTCCTTCTCTCTCTCTCTCTCTCTCTCTCTCTCTCTCTCTCTCTCTCTCCCTCATTCCCTCTCTCCCTCCCTCCCCCAGCCCACATTCCTTCATCCCTCTCTCTCTCTCTCCTTCTCCCTCTCTCTCACTCCTGTCTGCAATGCGGACCAGAGAGAGACAAGGGGGCGGGTTCCTTCTCCCTCCCTCTGACTGACATCCCTCTCCTCCAATCACCCGCGGCGTCCGGCCCCTCCGCCCGGTTGAGTGACGTCTCTCTCCGCCAATGGGAACGTCGGATCAGTCCCGCCCCGCCGTCCCCTCTATGACGCACCGTTGCATTTCACATCGGATGCGTTTTACAAGATTATTGCAATGAATTTAATGCATTTCACATACCGGGGGTTGCAATATCACTTGAATGCAACGCATTTGCTGCATTTAACTTTGTGGGAGGGTGCAACGTTATTCCAACGCGATACATTCGTTGCATTTAACATTTGAGCTCTTTCACCCAATCTGAACCGAATTGAAGATGCCTTTTATACGCTGAAGGGAAAAGTGAAGGGGACGAGGCCCCAAAACAAGCATCAGCTGAAAGATGGCTGCAATGCAGGCCTGGCAGAGCATCACCAGAGAGGACACCCAGCAAATGGTGATGTCCATGAATCACAGACTCCAATAGACACTAGGTGCAGGAGTAGGCCATTCGGCCCTTCCAGCCAGCACCGCCATTCAATGTGATCATGGCTGATCATCCCCAATCAGTACCCCGTTCCTGCCTTCTCCCCATATTCCCTGATTTTGGTATATTTAAGAGCCCTATATAGCTCTCTCTTGAAAGCATCCAGAGAACCTGCCTCCACCGCCCTCTGAGGCAGGGAATTCCACAGACTCACCACTCTCTGTGAGAAAAAGTGTTTCCTCGTCTCCGTTCTAAATGGCTTACCCTTTATTCTTAAACTGTGGCCCCTGGTTCTGGACTCCCCCAACATCGGGAACATGCTTCCTGCCTGTAATGTGTCCAAAACCTTAACAATCGTATATGTTTCAATGAGATCCCCTCTCATCCTTCTAAACTCCAGACTGTACAAGCCCAGCTGCTCCATTCTCTCAGAATATGAAAGTCCCGCCAACCCGGGAATTAACCTTGTGGACCTACGCTGCACTCACTCAATAGCAAGAATGTCCTTCCTCAAATTAGGGGACCCGAACTGCACACAATGCTCCAGGTGTGGTATCACTAGGGCTCCGTACAACTGCAGAAGGACCTCTTTGCACCTATACTCAACTCCTCTTGTTATGAAGGCCAACATGCCATTGGCTTTCTTCACTGCCTGCTGTACCTGCATGCTTACTTTCATAGACTGATGAACAAGGACCCCCAGATCCTGTTGTACTTCCCCTTTTCCCAACTTAACGCCGTTTAGATAGTAATCTGCCTTCCTGTTTTTGCCACCAAAGTGGATCATCTCACATTTATCAGCATTAAACTTCATCTGCCATGCATCTGCCCACTCCCCCAACCTGTCCAAGTTACCCTGCATTCTCATAGCACCCTTCACAGTTCACACAGCCATCCAGCTTTGTGTTGTCTGCAAATGTGCTAATGTTACTTTGAATCCCTTAATCCAAATCATTGATGTCTATAGTAAATAGCTGCGGTCCCAGCACCGAGCCTTGCGATAGCCCACTAGTCACTGCCTGCCATTCTGAAAGGGACCCGTTAATCCCTACTCTTTGCTTCCTGTCTGCCAACCAATTTTCTATCCATGTCAGCACTCTACCCCCAATACCTTTTGCCCTAAATCTGCCCACTGATCTCCTATGTGGGACCTTATCAAATGCTTTCTGAAAATCTAGGTACACTACATCCACTGGCTCTGCCTTGTCCATTTTCCTAGTTACATCTTCAAAAATGTCCAGAAATCACTGGATGGATGTAAGAGAGAGTTAGATAGAGCTGTAGGGCTAGTGGAGTCAATGGATATGGGGAGAAGGCCGGCACGGGTTATTGATAGGGGACAATCAGCCATGTTCACAATGAATGGCGGTGCTGGCTCGAAGGGCCGAATGGCTTCTTCCTGCACCTATTTTCTATGTTTCTATGTAAGATTACTCGAGCATTATTTCCCCTTCGTAAATCTATGCTGACTCGGACCGATCCTGTTACTGCTATCCAAATGTGTGGCTATTTCATCTTTTATAATTGACTCCAGCATCTTCCCCACCACCGATGTCAGGCTAACGGGTCTATAATTCCCCGTTTTCTCTCTCCCGCCTTTCTTAAAATCTGGGATAACATTTGCTATCCTCCAATCCACAGGAACTGATCCTGAGACTAGAGAACATTGAAAAATTATCACCAATGCACCCACGATTTCTAGAGCCACTTCCGTACGTACCCTGGCATGCAGACCATCAGGCCCTGGGGATTTATCAGCCTTCAGTCCCATCAGTCTATCCAACACCATTTCCTGCCCTACGTAGATTTCCTTCAGTTCCTCCGTCATCTCAGATCCTCTGGCCTCTACTATATCAGGAAGATTGTTTGTGTCCTCCTTAGTGAAGACGGATCCAAAGTACCTGTTCAACTCATCTGCCATTTCCTTGTTCCCCATAATAAATTCACCATTTTCGGTCTTCAAGGGTCCAATTTTGGTTTTAACTATGTTATTTTCTCTTCACATACCTAAATAAGCTTTTACTATCCTGCTTTATCTTCTTTCACTGACAATGCAGCCATTGCATGCAAAGGATATCCAACACAATACTAAATATAATTACTATCTAAATGGCGTCAAAGGGGAAGTACAACGGGATCTGGGGGTCCTTGTTCATCAGTCAATAAAAGTAAGCATGCAGGTACAGCAGGCAGTGAAGAAAATGAATGGCATGTTGGCCTTCATAACAAGAGCGGTTGAGTATAGGAGCAAATAGGTCCTTCTGCAGTTGTACAGGGCCCTGCTGAGACCACACTTGGAATATTGTGTGCAGTTTTAGTCTCCAAACTTGAGGAAATACATTCTTGCTATTGAGGGAGCCCAGCGAATATTCACCAGGTTAATTCCCTGATATCTGGACTGTCATATGCTGAGAGAATGGAGCAGCTGGGCTTGTACACTCTGCAGTTTAGAAGGATGCGTGGGAATCTTAATGAAACATATAAGAGGTTAAGGGTTTAGACACGCTAGAGGCAGGAAACATGTTCCCAATGTTGGAAGAGTCCAGAACCAGAGGTCACAGTTTAGGAATAAGGGGTCGGCCATTTAGAACGGAGATGAGGAGAAACTTTTCCACCCAGAGAATTGTGAATCTGTGGCCATTTAGGACTGAGATGAGGAGAAACCTTTCCACCCAGACAGTTGTGAATCTATGGCCATTTAGGACTGAGATGAAGATAAACTTTTCCACCCAGAGAGTTGTGAATCTGTGGCAATTAAGGACTGAGATGAAGAGAAACATTTGCACACCGAGAGTTGTGAGTCTGTGGAATTTTCTTCCTCGGTGGAGGCAGGTTCTCTGGATGCTTTCAAGAGAGAGCTCGATAGGACACTTAATGTAGCGGAGTCAATGGATATTGGGAGAAGGCAAGAATGGAGTACTGATTGGGGTGATCAGCCATGATCACATTGAATGGCGGTGCTGGCTCGAAGGACCGAATGGCCTACTCCTGCACCTATTGTCTATTGTTTATTATTGAGTACTTCCATTGACATGACATTGCTGTGTCCCAAATATTATGGTGCCCTGAAATGCGAGGGGGGGGGTGCTAGTAGGGACTACCTGAAAGGGGAGGAGATAGTAGGGACTACATGAAATTAGAGAAGTCAATGTTTATGCCGCTAGGGTGCAGATTGCCCAAGCGAAGTATGAGGTGCTGATCCTGCAATTACCGGTGGTCCTCACTCTGGCCATGGAGGAGGCCCAGGACAGAAAGGTCGGATTCGGAATGGGAGAGGGAGTTGAAGTGCTGAGGCACCGGGAGATCAGGTTGTTTAATGCGGGCCTAGCGGAGGTGTTGGGCGAAGCGATCGCCAAGCCTACGCTTGGTCTCACCGATGTAGAGCAGCTGATACCTAGAGCAATGTAAGCAATAGATGAGGTTGGAGGAGGTGCAGGGGAACCTCTGTCACACCTGGAAAGACTACGTGGGTTCTTGAATGGAGTCAAGGGAGGAGGTAAAGCGACAAGTGTAGCATTTCCTGCAGATGCAAGGGAAAGTGCCAGGAGAGGGGGTGGTTTGAGTGGGAAGGGACGAATTGACCAGGGAGTTACGGAGGGAGCGGTCTCTGCAGAAAGCCAACAGGGGAGGAGATGGGAAGCTGTGGCCAGTGGTGGGATCCCATTGGTAGACAACAAAGCTGTAGAAAATAAGCGGGTAAGGCAGCATCTATGGAGCGAAGGAATAGACCACGTTTCGGGTCGAGACCCTTCTTCAGATTGTTGTCGGGGGGGAGACACGAAAAAGAAAGGAAAAACGCGGACACATTTGGCTGTGGGAGAGCTGGGAATGGGAGGGGAAGGAGGGAGAAAGCAAGGACTACCTGAAATTGGAGAAGCCAATGTTCATACCACTGGGGTGTAAACTACCCAAGCAAAATATGAGGTGCTGCTCCTCCAATATGCAGTGGGCCTCACTCTGGCCATGGAGGAGGCCGAGGACAGAAAGATCAGATTCGGAATGGGAGGGGGAGTTGAAGTGTTGAGCCACCGGGAGATCAGGTTGGTTATTGCGGACTGAGTGGAGGTGTTGTACGAAGCGATCGCAAAGCCTGCGCTTGGTCTCACCGAGGTTGATCATACGCTGAATAATCCAACCACACTTTTGTTTGGAAGTGGAAAGAAATAATACAAATTGTATTCATTGCAATGTGTAAAAATAGTTGAGAGACAGTATTGTAATGTTGCTGAATGTCATTGTGGTATACATCATGTCTTGATTGGTGAATATGTTTAGTTTGTGACTTTATTCGAAGCAGAAATAATATGTGAATGCTTCTTTGAGCATAATTCCGACTGGTAACTAAGCACTTCGGCCGAGCACATTATCGCACGCGTCATTCAAGCCGTCTTAAATGACCACCTGAACTGTCATTTGGCAACTCAAAAGGCTGCCAACGTTGCCCGGCTGACAACTGCGAAATAAAATTAAGTGAGAGCCCTGCAAGTTGTATATTTTTGGCTGTCATAGGCCCTCGTTACATATGCTGTCACAATGCACTGTAGTCTCGAAACAACCATTCAGTAATTTTCCTTGCCATCCATTTCAGAATAATAGTGTTTTAAGCCGATGACTCAACACTAGCACTGGCAATAAATAAATAAATAAATCAAAACGCGCCGTTTTCCAGCCCCTTATCACATTGGCCACGCTCAGCTGCAAATGGTGTCAATCTGGTGGACCAACTTCCTCTAGTCGTGGGGGTGGGGGATTGGGAGTGGCCTTATTTGAACATATTTCAATTGTACAACATTAGAAACTCCCAATGCTCTTTCCATTGGCAGATCGTATTTGTCCAAATCCAACTCTCTGGTTTATTTGGCTCTATCATCAAGTGGAATGCTTTCACTATTGTCGCTGTTCCACTTGGAACGTGTAAATCCTCCCTTATTGCAAAGAGAAGTCAGATGTTCTACTGGTAGAATTGCTTCCTGCTCAGTAGGCCTAGATTTTAAGTAATCATCCTTAAAAAAGTTATTCTTCAAATAGATTCTACTTTCATGAAATGTACTCTTCTCGCCAAACTTGCGTTTCAAAGTCTGGGTACGTTGCTCTGCCATACTACGATTATTTGGCAGATTGACACTTTCTTGTTTGAAAGGGAAGTCCCCACAATTGTGTCCATCAGTATTCACTGAGTAGTTCATAACATCCACGAACTTCAACTCTTCTTTCGACATCTCTTCAGATGGCTTGTTGGTACTTTCATTAGTCATGATTGTATGGCTCCACCACCGGCTTTTCTAGTTCATCAGTAGACATTTGATTGGCAGCAATGGCAGAACAGTTCATCTGATTTTCGTTTTCATTGTTCCTCCGCAAGGAGCCATGGATAACCCATCCAAGTCGGGTTTTGTTGCATACGGTCCATGGCCTTGGCAACAATGACCTAACAATCTGTATAGGTTCCAAAGCCTTCAAAACATTCATTCCAATAAGCAGATGAACACTAGAATTAATTTCAGATATCTTTACATCCTTCGGGTAAGGCCATTGCCTCAAGTCTTCATGTCTTGGTATATTTTGACAAAGGCAGCTGACAACCAGGGAAAGACCTAGTGATGGCCTGGGGAGACTGCTGACTGGAGGGAATAGACCCCACCGGGGCTGGCATGGGCTAGCTCCTCAGCAGGATCCATCGCTAATCAGAGTTTTGGATTCACCCATATATTGCTATGAACAAGACAAGATGAAGAATACCCCTTGAGTCTGTGAGAGCGGGGGCGGAAGTTGACTCATCGACAGACCACATGGCAACAGACCTAGGAACGGAATCGACCATGAGTATTACAACTACACAGCAATTGACAGAGCAGGGTCCAATTTTGGTTTTAACTATGTTATTTTCTCTTCACATACCTAAATAAGCTTTTACTATCCTGCTTTATCTTCTTTCACTGACAATGCAGCCATTGCATGCAAAGGATATTTAGCAGATTAACACTTTCTTGTTTGAAAGGGAAGTCCCCACAATAGTGTCCATCAGTATTCACTGAGTAGTTCATAACATCCACGAACTTCAACTCTTCTTTCGACATCTCTTCAGATGGCTTGTTGGTACTTTCATTAGTCATGATTGTATGGCTCCACCACCGGCTTTTCTAGTTCATCAGTAGACATTTGATTGGCAGCAATGGCAGAACAGTTCATCTGATTTTCGTTTTCATTGTTCCTCCTCAAGGAGCCATGGATAACCCATCCAAGTCGAGTTTTGGTGCATACGGTCCATGGCCTTGGCAACAATGACCTCACAATCTGTATAGGTTCCAAAGCCTTCAAAACATTCATTCCAATAAGCAGATGAACACTAGAATTAATTTCAGATATCTTTACATCCTTCGGGTAAGGCCATTGCCTCAAGTCTTCATGTCTTGGTATATTTTGACAAGGGCAGCTGACAACCAGGGAAAGACCTAGTGATGGCCTGGGGAGACTGCTGACTGGAGGGAATAGACCCCACCGGGGCTGGCATGGGCTAGCTCCTCAGCAGGATCCATCGCTAATCAGCGTTTTGGATTCACCCATATATTGCTATGAACAAGACAAGATGAAGAATACCCCTTGCGTCTGTGAGAGCGGGGGCGGAAGTTGACTCATCGACAGACCACACGGCAACAGCCCTAGGAACGGAATCGACCATGAGTATTACAACTGACAGAGCAGGAGCACCAGCAGGACAGAAGTTACAAAGTTGTATCCGTGGCTGGGAAAGGATAACATCAGAGAAGGATCTCAAGATCCAGCAGGGCAGGAAAAAGTGCCTGAGAGAGCTTGGTGTGGAGCCTCGCATTGATCATTACTTTCTAAGAGGTAGGCCAAATCAGTCGAGTGAAGCCCAGTGGCAGGATAACCACCACAGTCCACAGGGTATCAGCACCCCAGGCGAAGCTCAACCAGGTACTGTACCACCAACGGACACGAGTCCAGAGCCCAACCAGCCACAGTCAGCGGTAGAGAAGAAAATGTAAGGGAAAAAGCCTCAAATCCTGTGGCATAAATCCTGCCAGAGTAAACAGCGGGAGACCATTAACACTAAATTCGACCATCTTCTGGAAGGATTGAAGGGGTGTGTGGAAATAAAACGGGAGAAGATGGGAGACACCATATACAACTATGGGGCGAAGAGATTGGGGGTGAAGGTCATGAAACAGAGGATACAGAAGGAAGCAGCAGGAGGTCCAGGAGGCAGCAGGAGATCAAAAGACTGGTGAAAGAAAGGAGGCAGCTGAACAGTGGAGGAAGGCCACAGAGGCAGAAAGGAAAGGACTCGGGGCACTGCAGGCAGAAATAAAGCAGCGCCTGGCAATCCTGCGAAGAGCAGAATGAAAGAAGAAAGAACGGGCGAGGACAAGTCTCTACAGAGATCCGTATAAGTTTGTCAAAAGCCTCTTTGTCAAGGAGAAGAGCGGGATCCTGAGAGTACCTGTAAGGGAACTGGAGGAGCGCCTGAGGAAGACGTACTCTGACAACCTGAGGCATGAGCCAGTCCCCATTCATAGAAACATAGAAATTAGGTGCAGGAGTAGGCCATTCAGCCCTTCGAGCCTGCACCGCCATTCAATATGATCATGGCTGATCATCCAACTCAGTATCCCGTACCTGCCTTCTCTCCATACCCTCTGATCCCCTTAGCCACAAGGGCCACATCCAACTCACTCTTAAATATAGCCAATGAACTGGCCTCAACTACCCTCTGTGGCAGAGAGTTCCAGAGACTCACACTCTCTGTGTGAAGAAAGTCTTTCTCATCTCGGTCTTAAAGGATTTCCCCCTTATCCTTAAGCTGTGACCCCTTGTCCTGGACTTCCCCAACATCGGGAACAATCTTCCTGCATCTAGCCTGTCCAAACCCCTTAAGAATTTTGTAAGTTTCTATAAGATCCCCTCTTAATCTCCTAAATTCCAGAGAGTATAAACCGAGTCTATCCAGTCTTTCTTCATAAGACAGTCCTGACATCCCAGGAATCAGTCTGGTGAACCTTCTCTGCACTCCCTCTATGGCAATAATGTCCTTCCTCAGATTTGGAGACCAAAACTGCACGCAATACTCCAGGTGTGGTCTCACCAAGACCCTGTACAACTGAAGTAGAACCTCCCTGCTCCTGTACTCAAATCCTTTTGCTATGAAAGCTAACATACCATTCGCTTTTTTCACTGCCTGCTGCACCTGCATGCCTACTTTCAATGACTGGTGTACCATGACACCCAGGTCTCGCTGCATCTCCCCTTTTCCTAACCGGCCACCATTTAAATAATAGTCTGCTTTCCTGTTTTTGCCACCAAGTGGATAACCTCACATTTATCCACATATACTGCATCTGCCAAACATTTGCCCACTCACCCCAGCCTATCCAAGTCACCTTGCAGTCTCCTAGCATCCTCCTCACAGCGAACACTGCCCCCAGCTTAGTGTCATCCGCAAACTTGGAGATATTGCCTTCAATTCCCTCATCCAGATCATTAATATATTATTGTAAATAGCTGGGGTCCCAGCACTGAGCCCTGCGGTACCCCACTAGTTACTGCCTGCCATTGTGAAAAGGACCCGTTTACTCCTACTCTTTGCTTCCTGTTTGCCAGCCAGTTCTCTATCCACATCAATACTGAACCCCTAATACCGTATGCTTTAAGTTTGTATACTAATCTCTTATGTGGGACCTTGTCGAAAGCCTTCTGGAAGTCCAGATATACCACATCCACTGGTTCTCCCTTATCCACGCTACTAGTTTACATCCTCGAAAAATTCCACAAGATTCGTCAGACATGATTTACCTTTTGTAAATCCATGCTGACTTTGTCCAATGATTTCACCACTTTCCAAATGTGCTGCTATCCCATCTTTAATAACTGACTCTAGCAGGTTTCCCCCACTACCGATGTTAGACTAACTGGTCTGTAATTCCCCGTTTTCTCTCTCCCTCCCTTCTTAAAAAGAGGGGTTACATTTGCTACCGCCAATCCTCAGGAACTACTCCAGAATCTAAAGAGTTTTGAAAGATTATCACTAATGCATCCACTATTTCCTGAGCTACATCCTTAAGTACTCTGGGATGCAGCCTATCTGGCCCCTGGGGATTTATCGGCCTTTAATCTATTCAATTTACCCAACACCACTTCCCCACTGACTGACTGGATTTCACTCAATTCCTCCTTTGACCCACGGTCCCCTGCTATTTCAGGCAGATTATTTATGTCTTCCTTAGTGAAGACGGAACCAAAGTAGTTATTCAATTGGTCCGCCATATCCTTGTTCCCCATGATCAACTCACCTGTTTCTGACTGCAAGGGACCTACATTTGTTTTAACTATAACCTCTTTCTCTTCACTTATTCTAATAAAAACTTTTGCAGTCAGTTTTTATGTTCCCTGCCAGTTTTCTTTTCATAATCTATTTTTCCTTTCCTAATTAAGCCCTTTGTCCTCCTCTGCTGGTCTCTGAATTCTCCCAGTCCTCTGGTATGCTGCTTTTTCTGGCTACTTTGTACGCATCATCCTTTGCTTTGATACTATCCCTGATTTTCCCTTGTTATCCACGGATGCACTACCTTCCCCGATTTATTCTTTTGCCAAACTGGGATGAACAATTTTTTGTAGTTCATCCATTGCAGTCTTTTAAATGTCTTCCATTGTATATCCACCGTCAACCTTTTAGAATTAATTGCCAGTCAATCTTGGCCAATTCACGTCTCATACCCTCAAAGTTACCTTTCTTTAAGTTCAGAACCATTGTTTTCTGAATTAACAATGTCACTCTCCATCCTAATGGAGAACTCAACCATATTATGGTCACTCTTGCCCAAGGGGGCACGTACAACAAGACGGCTAATTACCCCTTCCTCATTACTCAAACCCAGTCTAAAATTAGCCTGCTCTCTCGTTTGGTTCCTCTACATGTTGATTTAGATAACTATCCCGCATACATTCCAAAAATTCCTCTTCCTCAGCACCCCTGCCAATTTGATTAACCCAATCTATATGTAGATTGAAGTCACCCCATTATAACTGTTTTGCCTTTGTCGCACGCATTTCTAATTTCCTGTTTGATACCATCCCCAACTTCTCTGCTACTGTTAGGTGGCCTGTACACAACACCCACCAGCGTTTTCTGCCCCCTTAGTGTTTTGTAGCTCTTACCCATACCGATTCCACATCCTCCAAGCTAATGTCCTTCCTTTCCATTGCTTTAATCTCCTCTCTAACCACAAACGCTACTCCTCCTCCTTTTCCTTTCTCTCTATCCCTCCTGAATATTGAATATCCCTGGATGTTCAGCTCCAGCCTACGTCACCCTGGAGCCATGTTCTCCGTGATCCCAACTATATTCATAATCATTAATATCTATCTGCACGTTCAACTCGTCCACCTTATTACGAATACTCCTTGCATTGAGACACAAAGCCTTCAGGCTTGTCTTTACAACGCATTTACCCCTTATACAATTTTGCTGAAAAGTGGCCCTTTTTGATTTTAGCCCTGGTTTTGTCTGCCTGCCACTTTTACCCTTTCACCTTGCTACCTAATGCTTCTACCCTCATTTTACACCCTCCTGCCTCTCTGCTCTTGTACCCATCCCCCCTGCCACATTAGTTTAAAATCCTCCCCGACAGCACTAGCAAACACTCCCCCAAGAACATTGGTTCCATTCCATTCCAGGTGCAAAACCGTCTGTTTGTACCGGTCCCACCTCCCCCAGAACTGGGTCCCAGTGCCCTAAAAATTTGAATCCCTCCCCTTGCACCACTTTTCAAGCCACGTATTCATTTGCATTATCCTCCTATTTCTACTCTGACTGGCCCGTGGTACTGGTAGTAATCCGGAGATTACTACCTTTGAGGTCCTACTTTTAAGTTTATCTCCTAGCTCCCTAAATTCACCTTGTAGGACCTCATCCCTTTTTTTTACCTATATCGTTGGTGCCAACATGCACCACGACAACTGGCTGTTCACCCTCCCCCTCCAGAATGTTCTGCAGCCGTTCAGTGACATCCCTGGACCTTTGCACCAGGGAGGCAACATACCATCCTGGAGTCTCGTTTGCGGGCCGCAGAAACGCCTATCTATTCCCTGACAATTGAATCCCCTATTACTATTGCCCTTCCCCCTCTTTTTTCCCCCTCATGTGCTGCAGAGCCACCCATGGTGTCATGAACCTGGCTGCTGCTGCATCCCCTGATGAGCCATCTCCCTCAACAGTATCCAAAATGGTATACCTGTTTAGGAGGGAGATGACCGCAGGGGACTCCTGCACTACCTGCCTACTGCTTTGCTGGCTATTGGCCACCCGTTCCCTTCTTGTCCTCCTACCTTTTGCCTGCGGTTTGTGACCAACTCACTGTACGTTGCTATCCACGACTTTCTCCGCATCGTGGATGCTCCAGTATGAATCCAGCCGCAGTTCCAATCGTTCAATGCGATCTGCCAGGAGCTTGCAGCTGGACACACTTCCTGCCAAACGTAGTCACCAGGGACACCGACCATCTCCCTGATCTCCCACATGTTGCAGGCTGAACAAACCATGGGGCCAATCTCTACTGCCATACCTTACTCCCAAATTACTAAAAAAAACACAAAAAACTTATCCTTTAAACTTTACTACTAAATACTGAATCCCTAACTCCCAGAATCCCTCACTCCCAGAAGGCAGAAATGTAAAATAGTAAACCCGGGGTTGCACCCAATCAGCTGCTTCCTCGGGTCCTCTTCCACCAATCAGGCGGCTTCCTCAAAAAAACCCACTTCTCCAAATGGAACGTTATGGATTTGGGTAAGCCTCTGGAAACACAAGCCCCGCGCTAGATTTTAAACCTACCGGTCGGGTGTCGCTCCTCCCCCTCCTTCACTTCCTCCAACGGCTCCTGTGGGCCTCTGGAAACACAAGCCCCGCGCTAGATTTTAAACCTACCGGTCGGGTGTCGCTCCTCCCCCTCCTTCACTTCCTCCAACGGCTCCTGTGGGCTCTGGAAACACAAGCCCCGCGCTAGATTTTAAAACCTACCGGTCGGGTGTCGGCTCCTCCCCCTCCTTCACTTCCTCCAACGGCTCCTGTGGGCCTCTGGAAAACACAAGCCCCGCGCTAGATTTTAAACCTACCGGTCGGGTGTCGGCTCCTCCCCCTCCTTCCTTCCTCCAACGGCTCCTGTGGGCCTCTGGAAACACAAGCCCCGCGCTAGATTTTAAACCTACCGGTCGGGTGTCGCTCCTCCCCTCCTTCACTTCCTCCTAACGATTCCAGATGACATGCCACCTATCCACCCACCTGAGCACCAGGATGGACATAAGGCCTCCTACATGGAAGGAGATGGAGAGCACAGCCAAAACGGGCAAGAACAGCACCAGCCCCAGGGCCCAATGGCATTCCATACAGACTCTATAAGAACACCCCTGGTGCCCTGAAATACCTTTGGAAGTTAATGAAAGTGGCATGGGGGAATGGAATCATACCTCAGGCATGGCGAAGGGCAGGAGGGATCTTAATTCCCAAAGAAAAGAACTCTTCAACCATTAGCCAATTCCGCCAGATCAGCCTTCTGAACGTGGAAAGTGTAGATTGATGTTGCATGTTAACCAATTACACACCAGCCAGCATCTCTAACTCCACCCCACTGTGATATTTAGTTTAATACTTTCTGTCAGCACCGTCAGTTGGAGTAGCCAGGATGTGGGATTAATAACTAATCATCGTTCATGCTGTTACGTTCCAGTGCTGATTAAATATGTGTTTAAATCATGTGCTAAGTTTGGAAGTCATTTACATGGTGTCAGAAGCGGGGAGACTCACTCCTCCTGTATAACGCTTTTTGTTTTACCCTTTTGTGAGTTTTTATTTTGTTTTATGATGGCCTCTTCCTGTCGAAAGCCTGACCCTCTCGTCTTTGATGCGGATATCAGCGAACGCTGGACCACGTTTGAAATTGATTACCGACACTACATGAACATTGTACACTGAAATGAACCTGATGCTGTCAAGGCCTCTCTCCTACTCAACCTTGCGGGCCCAGATGCCCTTCGGCGATCCAGAACATTCCGCTATGCTCCGGCAGTCCTCGATGCCAACGACCAGGTAATAACCGCAGCTGAATCTCCTGATGACCCCAATGTTCTGATGCGTAAATTTAGCCGGATCTGTGACCTGCCCTCAAATCACATTTTGCACAGGGCTAGGGTTTTCTCTCGCCGTCAACTCCCTGGTGAACGAGTAGACTCGTTTATCTCAGACTTAATGTATTTAGCCCAGCGCAGCCGATTCCAATATATGCCGGTCGATCAGCTGACTGATCAGTCAACAAGGGACATTTTGGTGAATGGCATTACTGACCTAAAGCTCAGATCAGAGCGTCTGAGACATTCAAATTTGACTCTGGAGGAAGCAGCACACGCATGCAGGACAGCACAATTCATTGACCCTGTAGACAGTTCACATGAAACCAAAACCATCAATCTGACGGTCCTCACTAGGCAGTGAACCTACACAGATAACAGGCGATTTATGACCCAAGCCAGTCAGGCGGCTCTTGGTGATCCTCAGAAAAAATGCCCAAATTGCAACTACTCACACAGCAGACAATCAGCTTGCCCTGCTTTTGGTAAATCATGCAATTACTGTAAAAAGTTGAATCATTTTGCCGCGGCTTGTCGGGCAGCAAGCAGGGCCCGCGGGAAGAATTTGCCTAGCTCCAGGTCTAATCTCAACATCTTGCTACGAGACAGCAACAATCTCACTCCCCAATTCCAGCTCGAATCTGCCCGCGAACAGAGTCCAATTAACCCACAAGAGGACCCGACTGGTTACTCGTTACAGCTTGCTGCTGCTAAGAATTATGATCCGACCGTGACTGTAACTGTAAGCAACGTCCATTTTGGCGCGAAATTAAACACGGGAGCGAAAGTAAACACAATGTCCATCAACCTCTTCAACAAGATAAGAACTAACGAGCCACTAATCAGAGACAAATCCACAGGGTTCACTCTGCGCTGAAGGAAATGGCCTCCACAGGCATAATTGAAGCAGTCAGCGACCCCACCGACTGGGTCTCAACCGTGATTGCCACAGTCAAGAAGGGAAAAAATGAAATCCGCTTGTGCATCAACCCGAAAGATCAACCCGCCATTAAGCGCCCACACCATCCCATGAAGACTGTCGAGGATGTTGCGGCAAAGTTCGGAACGGCAACCTTATTTTCCGTCCTCGATGATAAGAACTCTTTCTGGCAGATAGCGCTGGACAAGGAGTCATCAAACCTCACCACATTTGCCACCCCATTCGGCAGATACATGTTTCTGAGACTGCCATTCGGAATCAACCCTGCCACTGAAGTCTTCCAAAGAACTATGGAGCAATTATTCAAGGACCTACCTTGTGCCATCATTGTCGACGATATCCTTGTGTATGGCAAAGATGCAATGGAGCACGGGCACAATCTCAGGCTCATCTTGGATCGCGCACACAAGATCAACCTCAAGCTCAATCCCGACAAGTGCAAGTTCCGGGTTCCAGAGGTTTCATACGTCGGACACATCTTCACGCCCAATGATCTCAAACCGATCCAAAGAAGGCTGCTGCCATCACAGAAATGCCTGCCCCCACAGATGTGAAAGGACTGCAGCGTTTTCTGGGCATGGTAAACTATCTCGTCAAGTTCATACCGAACCTCAGCGAATTAAGCCCGCACTGCGGGAGCTGACAAAACAGGACACAGCATGGTCATGGTCCCAACAACATCAGATTGCTTTCGATATCCTATAGTCCAAACTGACAAGTGCACCGACGCTACTTTTTTTTTTAACTGAAACGTCTGGTTTGCTTCAAAATTGAGATGCTTCAAAATTCGGGCTCGGCGCAGCCTGCTTGCAACCATCTGCCGAGGGCACCCTCCCTACCTGTCTCGTATGCCTCTCGCACCATGACTGACACGGAACAGCACTAAGCGCAAATCGAAAATGATGATGCATCTGCAGCGGTAGATTTCTCTATTACCTACACTAAAGGTAAGGACATGCACGTCACTGACACTCTCTCCCTCGGGCATCTTGCCAACAACATCCCTATGAACAGGAAAACTTCACGATCCTCGGTGTCGATTTCGTCTCCAGCAAGCAACTGCGCACCTTGGACGCGCACACCGCCACTGACGATACGCTTCGAATCCTCTCCTCCTTCATCACAACAGACAGAGAATCCAACACGTCCACAGAGGTGCAGCCTTTCTTCCTGGTGAGTGATGAACTGGTAATCCAGGATGGGGTCGTTGTCAATGGTCACAAGGTGGTGATACCTTCATCGCTACAAGACGTAGACTTCAAAGAGGCACACAGCGGTCACCCATGAGCCGACGCCACACTGGCACGTGCCCGTCGCCTGTTCTACTGGCCAGGAATGGCCAGCTACATCCGGGACCGCGTAGCCTCTTGCCCCGCTTGCAACAGCCTTGCGCTTCATCAGCAGTGACAGCCCCTTCTACAACAACCTCCACCAGCTCTGCCCTGGACGTCGCTGGCGGTGGACATTTTCGAATGGTGCGGGAAGCACTACCTCGTTCTAGTCGACTCCTTTTCTAATTGGTTTGAAGTAGACCAACTGACCTCCCTCACATCGGAGATGGTCATCCAGAAGCTGAAAAGACACTTCTCTACCTTTGGCGCTCCCGTCAGCCTGAGAACCGACAACGGTCGGCAGTTCACCAGCCACATGTTCAAGCTTTTTGCAGACCGATGGAACTTCCAGCACGTCACGAGCAGTCCCGAGTATCCACAGAGTAATGGACTCGCTGAGCGCGCTGTCAGAAGCACCGAACACTTGCTGGAGCGAGCACAGATTTCAAAGTCAGACGCTTATCTCGATCTCCTGAATCTCAGAAATGTTGCCAGGGACGGAACCCTGGGATCGCCAGCACAGCGACTGATATCGAGATTGACGAGGCCTCCGGTACCCATCGCACAACAGCAACTGGTTCCTCAGGTGCTGAAGCCAGCCATTATCCAGAAACGTCTACAAGAGAAGCACGATATTCAGAAACGGTCATACGACAGTTCCAGCAGATCATTCGAGCCTCTACCTCCGGGTCAGGTCTATGAAATTCAACTGGACATTCCCGTCTGGGCACTGTGGTCAACCTGACTGACGAGCCACGGTTTTACCTGGTAGACTGTGAGCGAGCGGTGTACCGGAGAAGTCGACAACACCTGCTTGCTGTGAGGGAGCCTCGACAACCGCCTGCTGGTCCCTATGCTCCACCGCTCCAGTTCTAGCCGCCTTTTGCGATGTCTCCCAACCGTCCCCGCATGCCTTGCACCCCTCCACGTCCCCCCCGCGGTCTCCACTAACCACGGGGCCTCTCCCACCGCATGTTTCCCTTTCGGTCACCACAGGCCTCGCCTCATTCTCGCCTCCAGGCTCTCCGTCTAATCTTTTAAGCGAGGGGAGGGAGGGTTTGGTCCGCACGCCCTCGGGCCGTGTTAGTAGACCAACACACATATATGGCGAGTATGTTTAACCCCATGGCACGGGTGCACTTCCACACTTAACCTTTATGGGGAAGGATGTAGATTGATGTTGCATGTTAACCAATCACACACCAGCCAGCATCTCTAACTACACCCCACTGTAATACTTATACTAACACTATTTCTCAGCACCGACAGTTGGAGCAGCCAGGATGTGTTGATAACTAACCATCCTTCATGCTGTTAAGTTTTAGTACAGATTAAAGATGTGTTCGAATCATGTACTGAGTGTGGAAGTCATTTGTAGGCAGGGGCTTTGTAGCCAGTTCCACCGCAAGGCTCCTGAGGGAAGTAGGAGTCAAAGGGCAGGCACAAAGGAGGGCAATAAAAGAACTTGCCAATGCTGCTGAACGGAGCAGTCACTGGCTGTGGCTGAAGAGGAAAGATGCTGTCTGGGCTGCCACGTGACCGTCTCGAGGCTAGCAATAAGACACACACCCAGGTCTGATCAACCTGTGGTGGGCCTGCCTCGACTGTGGGTGTCTTGTGATAAAAGGCCGAAACACCCAGTGACGTTGAGGTACAGAACTGAAGATGTGTCTGATTGTTAGCAAAATCAGCTGGTGGTCATACCCAAGAAGGTCAATTGTAGTGAAATCTTAGGGATTGTAACATCCAGTCCTAATAATCAATCTAATTTAAACAACGTTTACATCACCGTCAATATCTCTTGCTTCCCTTATCCCTAACGAGTCTGAAGAAAGGTCTCAAACCGAAACGTCACCCATTCCTTCTCTCCAGAGATGCTTCCTCTCCCGCTGAGTTACTCCAGCTTTTTGTCTCTATATTCAATTTAAACCAGCATCTGTAGTTCCTTCTTATACAACAAACAACCTGTTAGTCTGTTTTGGTTGCGCTGGTACTTTAGCTAATTAGAAACTCCTGCTCCATAATGAATCATTTTTTAAAGACTATTTACACACAGAAGAGAACTCCAATTCATGGCCTGGTGTTTAGCACAGAGTGAAGGGAATTTCATCAACCTTGAGGGGTACAAACCGCAGCGATTACCCCCTTGATCTCCGAATGTTGTACCTAGTGTGTTACTTTCAGAAACCCTAGACATCGCACAACAGGGATATGAAACCATGGTGGACATGCACAATTTTAACCTCGTATTTAAACAGATGGGCTAAAAGGCCTGTTGCCTTGCTGTATAACTATGATTTCAATTCCCACGTAGGGTTGCCAACTGTCCCGTATTAGCCAGGACATCCTGGAATTTGGGCTATATTGGTTTGTCCCATAAGGGACCACCCTTGCCCCATATTTGACTGCTACTACTCAGGTCGAGGGGCCTGTCAGGTTGGAGCGCCGCCTCCAGCCCCGCGTCACAAGGCCCAACGTAGTGCAGCCCCTGGAGTGCAGCAGCAGCGCCTCGCCCGTGGCCCCATTGGTCAGCAGCTTTGTTTGTGCAAAGCTGCCGACCAAAGCTGCCATTCGGCCCAGCTGACCTGTGCCTCCTATCCTACTTGCCAAGGTTAATGGTGGCAGGAGGAGTGAATGATTAGATCTCATTCTTAGGGTTCCATTTACCAATCTGTTACAAGAACAGCTGCGTCCAGCATTTATATATGACTGAAGTAATGGAACTCTGCAATTGAATCTACAATGTGGGACACGTTCTTCTCCCTAACGTGTTTAATCTCATGTGCAACTATTTGGGCGGCACGGTGGCGCAGCGGTGGAGTTGCTGCCTTACAGCGCCAGAGACCTGGGGTCAATCCTGACCGTGGGAGCTGACTGTACCTTCTCCCTGTGACAGCGTGGCTTATCTCCGGGTGCTCCGGTTTCCTCCCACACTCCACAGACCTGCAGGTTTTCTAGGTTAATTGGCTTTGGAAAATGTGTAAATTGTCCCCAGTGCGTAGGGTAGTGCTAACCTACGGGGAGATCGCTGGTCGGTGTGGTCTCAGTGGGCCGAAGGGCCTGTTTCCACGTTATATCACCTAAAGTTTAAATCAGTTTAAATGTCTTAACTCATCTCATTCCCTTCCCCACCAAACCCTTTGTTAAAGAAAGATTGATACCCTGAGGTATAGAACATAGCAAAGTACAACACAGGAACAGGCCCTTCGGCCCACAACAGGCCCTTCGCCCCTTGCAGCTGCGGCTCGCCTGCAGTCCGTCATGTCTTTTCTTTTTTTGTTTTCTTTTCGTCCCGTTTCAGTTTATTTTAGTTCATTTTGGCTGTGTATGTGTGGGGGTGGGAGAAACATGTATTTGGTCTCTTCCTTCGGAGGGATGCGACCTTTTCTGTCGTATCCCGGGTCTCCGTCTCCGTCTGCGCTGAGGCATAATGGCGGAGCAGGCGGCCTCCAACTGGGACCGACCTCGAGGTTCCGGAGGCAGAGCCAGGACTTACTTACCAGCGCGAAGCTGGCCGACCGGGGCTGTGACGGCGGCGACCCGACCGGAGTCTCAGAGGCTCAGCCGCGGGCCCAGTGGACGATAGCGTCGGGAGCTCGCGGGTCACAGGTTGGTGACCTGTTTTTCCGGGGCTCCCGCAACAACAGCTTCGTCCGCTGGTCTGGAGGGCGGCAGCTTCGACCGCCCCGGGCCACGGAGTTTGAACCAGCCCGTTCACGGAGCTCGGATTCAGCCACGGGACTTGTTCACCATCACCCGGCGGGGTCACAAATCGGAGGCCTGGATGCCTCAGCACAGAGGGTGAACAAGGAGGGAAGAGACAAGGACTTTGGGACTTTTGCCTTCCAGCACAGTGTGGAGGTGCAGGTGGACTCACTGTGGTGGATGATGAAACTGTGTTGAGTGTGTGTTTTGGCTATTTATTCTGTGTTATGACTGCAAGGTTAAACCATCTCGTTGCACTGAAAGTGCAATGACAATAACATTGCATCTGAATCTGAATCTGAATCTGTGGGATTCGTTGCCACAGACGGCGGTGGAGGCCACAATGTCAGTGGATATTGATTTTAAGGCAGAGATAGATAGATTGTTGATTAGTGCGGGTGTCAGGGGTTATGGGAGAAGGCAGGAGAATGGGGTTGGGGTGGGAGAGATAGATCAGCGTGATTGAATGGCGGAGTGGACTCGATGGGTCCAATGGGCCTCATTCTGCTCCTATCTCTTTGTGAGCTGGGGGAGGGGAGAGAGGGTGAGGGGTAAAGAGAGATGGGGGAAGGAGAGTGTGGGAAAGGGCGAGAGAGAGGAGGGGAAGGAGAGATGAGGGGAGGGGAGAGAGTGAGTTGGGGGAGGGAGGGAGAGGATGGAAGGAGTGTTTTGTGGGCAGTTTTCTCCCCCTCCATTTCAGCTACTGGGAAGGTTTCCATTGCAGTCAATGAGAGGTGAGGCCAGGTGGCGGCCATCTTGACTGCTGGCTACTCCATGAAGTAAAAGGGAGTGAAAGCCCAGGGCGGCCATGTTAGGTACTGGCAGCACATGTGGACTATGTTTGTAGACCCTTAAAAGGAGGAAATAGGGGGGAAACCGCTTCCAGTCAGTCACTTGGACGGAGATGCGTCTTTTCTCCCGGTCGCATTTCCCCCTCCCCCGCGGCTAACAACTTGGATTGGTGCGGCTTTCCCGGAGCTTCAGCTGAGGGCGCGGGCGCTGACTTCTAACATTTTCGCAGGCCTGAAGAAAGCTCGACCGCCGGCCTGCTGGCTTCAACGTGGAGTGTCGTGGTTACAAGATTCAAGAGTGGGGATATTTAGATGACACAAACACGGAGAATTCTTCAAGATGACGAAAAGCCTTTATTTGCAAACAACGGCTGGGACACTCAGGGAGACACCCGCCGTTCTGTCCGTTCTCCGACAGCTCTCAGAACAGCAACAGGCTGCTTTTTATTACAGTTTTTACAGCCATATATCCTCTAACTTATCTTGCTGCTCATATCCTCTCGCATCAATCCATCTCTATTCTGACATTCTAATACCCCAGTGAATACAAGCCTAGTGTTTTCAATCTGTCCTATATGATCATAGAAACATAGAAAATTTAGGTGCAGGAGTAGGCCAGTCGGCCTTCGAAGCCTGCACCGCCATTCAAACATGAATCATGGAGATCATCAACTCAGTATCCTGTACCTGCCTTCTTCTCCATACCCTGATCCCTTTAGCCACAAGGCCACATCTAACTCCTCTTAAATATAGCCAATTAAATGGCTCTCAATACCTTTTGTGGCAGAGACTTCACAGATCTATCCCTGCCCTACACCAGTTCCTCAGCCACCACATTCAGGTCCCTTATTCTCCCTGGCTCTGCTCTCACCAGCACGAGGAACTGGAAGCAAAGCGGAGATAACCATTTTTCCGAGCTCTCATAGAGTCACGCTTCAGAATATCCATCCCCTTCTTTCCGAAATCGTTTTTTGTGCGGCCGCAACCACTACCACTTCTGGATGTTCACCTTCGCCTTGAGGAATTTTCTGCAGTCTGTCCGTGACTTGCCTGGATCCTGGCAACAGGAAGGCACAGCACACCATCCTGAATCCGTGGTTCCTGTAGTGACCCCTGTCAGGTTCCTCTTCACCAATGGAGTCTCAACTACAACCCCCACCCTGGCTCCCTTACCCCCTTCCTTTGCTCAACTTGACCCCTCTCTCTACCCCCAGTTCCCTGCCTCCCCATTTCATGCCCCTCTGCACCAACCCACTCCTCCTTGATTTGCCCCATCCCTTGTGCTCCCTGGTGCCACCCCATCAATCACTTCACCCCCTTCTCCACCTCCTGGCGCATCATCCCTCCCTCCCGACCTACCTCCCTCCCGAACTCCCTTCCATCCCTCTACTCTCTCTCTCCCGCTCTCTCTCTTCTCTCCTCTCCTCTGTCTCTGAAAGAAGCAATTCTGTTCCTCAGACGTTTTAATACATTTCAGGCATGTACTTTTGTTAGCAAACTTAACTACTACGGATTTACTTTTAATTCTATTGCTCATGAGATTTTTTGTCATATTCTAGCCATTTAGTCATACTGTGGCATTTGTTTAATACATTTTGGCTGTAAGGGTTTTTACTTTTATAATGTTTTACTTAATTCAATGGTATTTTTTAATGTTGTCATTGTGGCCTTTCTGTCATTGTGTGTTTCTTTTTAGCATATGGAATTATGTTTTTTTATTTAAAGAAAATAAACATTTAAATTTAAAGCCACAAAGTACAGCTACCACCGTTAGGACTCGAACCGTTATGGACATGGGTCTAAAAGGCAGGCTGATGATTCATGTGGTTCTTATGGAATGCCAACTTGTGTAATGTCATCACAGCAGATTTAGAATAATTTTACCGAGGGGTCGGGGTTGGATATTTTGGGAACGACTCCACAGCCCAGTTTATTCAGCCCCCCTGTGTGTTTATAACATTATTTACACAATTTTCACCCCAGATTTACCGGGTTTATTCCCCCAGACGTGTAGTTGTTGGTGATTTATTAATTATTTACAGGTGGGGGGAGCTAGAGGGAGATGTTTATAACGTGTTTTATCTAGGGACGTGCTCAGTCGGTGAAGCTTACCTAGTTTTACCCCTACGGGTTTTATCGTTTGCTCCCCTGTGTGGTGGATATTTATTTACTCAGTTTTACCGCAGGAAGACAGGGTTTTATTCCGCACCCATGTGGGTTGATAACATTATTTACCTCCGTTTTACCGCAGACAGGGTTTATTTCGCAAACATGTGGGTTTTTTTAACATTATTTTCATCAGTTTTCTACCCAGACCGGGTTTATTTACGCACCCCTGGGGGTTTCTAAAACATTATTTACCTGCTGTTTTACCCCCAGACGGGGTTTGATTCACGCACACCTGTGGGTTGATTAACATTATTTACCTCAGTTTTACCGCCTGACAGGGTTGACTGAAGATTGAAGAGAGTTTATTGTGTGAGTACCAGGTGGTGGACAAATGACATTCTTGCTTTGCTTCAGCACAACAGAGTATAGACGGCTTGAATACAGAACAGGTCAGTGTGTCCATTTCATTGTATAAATATATACAACACATGGAATAAATATAAACAGTATAATGTGAAATATAAAATGATATTGGGTATTAATGTTCAGAGAAGTTTTGTGTTTGATAGTCAAACTATCTATAGCCTGCTGGCTGTGGGGCTGTGTGTATTTTAGCTACCCTGGGTGTTTATCACATTATTTACCTCAGTTTTACCGCAGACAGGGTTTATTCCACTCCCCTGTGGGTTTATAACATCATTTACCTCAGTTTTACCCCAGACAGGGTTGATTCCACTCCCCTGAGTGTTTATATAATTATTTACCTCAGTTTGACCCCAGACCGGGTTTAATATTTTTTTTTTCCGCTCCCTTTGTTTGTAGGTATGTTTAAAACGTACCTTCAGCGGCGCTGCAGTTCTGTCACTGGCCGTGTGCACGACTTTGGTGCCTTTGAGGGTGTGGGGCGGGGATAAAATGTGGTTTTTCTCCCACCTGTCCTGGATATATTTTCTAGGTGTGCAAGCTTTTGCTGAAGATTTGTTTCCAACGGCCGTTTTTGTGATTTTTTTTTAATCGCTGGACTATTTCAGCGCTGGAGCAAATAAAAATGAGCTTCTAAT
>JAVHYY010000804.1:0-38326 GCA_035221665.1 Okamejei kenojei
TAATACCCGACATACACAGAAATATCACAGTATTAATGTACAGTCTTTAATTATAAATACAATGCACTATAAACTGAATAACACGTTCGAACTTTATTATACTATAGCGGAACTATAATACATCACACGACTAAAATACACTATAATGCAATAATAACTCTTTTTATAAATTTTTTACACACTATGGTCACGTAACACACTTTAACAGCCATAACGCACTAAAACAATATGAAAGACATGACACTGTTCTTTATGGGAACATGCCGGTGAAGCACTATGATCAATATAATACGTTAGGCACACGTTAAGTAACATTATGTGTATGATACGACATTATCCCAGGTTACTGTAACGCCCGGGCCGATAAATACATCGGATTTACAGGGAAAATACAGTTTTTACGCCACTATATACACTCTATATTACCTATCACACGCTATATTACACCACAATAATAAAACCACATCTGCGTTGATAACCTAGACTAATACTTTATTAACATATGAACAGTGACACGTATTACACTGTTTAATCTACCTATGATTACATTATATCAATATAAAATCTATACACTTTTTAATACACTACTACTTAAAATATTAACTTTAAAAATATTCTACACCTATTTAATTGAGTATAATCGCACTATAAACAGGTAACTCTTAACACTTATATACTCTATATAATTACTTTATGTCAAAATAAAACTTTACACTATATTACACTACTACGTACGATTAAACATTGAAAACATACTATAAACATGATATAAGATGGTGATAACGCACTAGGAACATTTTTACTCGAGAACACACTAAATAATTCACTATTTCACACTTACACACTACATCAAACTTTATATACCCATGTTAGTATGGTATTGTACACTTATTAACATAAACGTTAATAACGATAACAAACAAAACTTTAACACACTATAATCATACCACACATTATAACTTTATATTACTTTACTATATCATTAGATACAATATAAACAATATACTTCAGCACACAAGGGACATCCAAGTTACTTATAATAACAAAATTGCCACCTTAAAACTATAGAGTTAAAACACATGACACGATATTACAGTTCTGTTTCACGCCATAATCTACTATATACACTGTAAAACTACTTACTAAAACACAGTTAAAATACCATATATTAGTGACACACTATAATAGAATATTAATGTACAAATAAGAAGGCGAAACACATTATAAACGTTTCAAACGGTAAACTAGTATTAAACTAGAATTATCACAGATTATAACACTACTTTTCAAACTATTGATACCACTGTAAACAATAGGCATTCGCATACACACCTCATATGGTCACATCCATAAAAACACACTTTAACATTTATACTATTAAAAACGTTTATCCATATATTAGAACATAAATAAACAGATAATAACATCAAAAATTCGGGATTACACTTTAACATGTATACCACCACACACACGACAACTATACAAACAAATATTAAATAATACACGGTTACACTCTATATCCACTCTAATAGAAAAAACACTTTATTAACAAGTACAACTTGTATGCTATACTGTTATTTAGTTAGTGTGTTACATTGTTATTATGGGTGACTGCAGATTACACAAAAACACACATTTAACATATATAACGAATATTACATTTTACACTTATTAACCATTTATACACTATTACACACTACAATAATATGATTACACTTTTACACAGTGTAAACACAATTACAATGTAATGTAATAACTAAATCATTCACACTACACCAAGGGCATAGTACAATAAAACACTATCACATAACACATCACCTTCAAAACTATTATAGCATACTAAATACATTTTAAGGACACCAGCACACGCTACACTACAATACCAATAACACTTGAATATACACTATCTTGCATTTGAACAGACTATAACACAATATTACAAACATCACATTATATTTAATATGTTGTAATACCACTGTCCACACCTTATAATACTTCTTACGATACTATTTATAACACTATAACTAATGCACTAAATTCATATACGTTCCCCGTGCTCTAAAACATATATTATAATCCACGCGTTAATAGACGCGTATACTAACACTTTCATAACTGTGTGGAGGCACCAATGTTTAAACAGCACCAAAACAGTATACCAGTATAACATACATTATCAATACTCTCAATTACACTGTGAAAACATATCACTTATAATACATTGGAATCCCATGATGCGCTATAATCAATTATATTAACTCTATAACAGCATCTTTTATATACGGAAAACAATATTATACACATCCAATTAAACACATTATAACATTTTCACTTAATAACTCACTAATTCACATTAATACATTATAACACTAAATCTCAAACACTATAAACACGCAACAATGCACTCTAACACACTTAAAATGCACTGCAACACATAACATATCTCATTAAATACCACTTATAAGACGTTATATCACTACATTGTACTATAAAAAAACCCAGAATAACATTGCATGATTCTATAACGATATAATACATTACACGACTAATATTGCTCTAACGCAATATTTACACATTTTAACATGTTATAACACACTATGACAACTTATACACACTTATAACACTCTAGATTCACACCAAACGCACTAAGTATTTAATATACACATATAACACTTTTCCCATTTGTAACCCACTATCCAATATAAAACGTTAAGGCACCCACTATAATACTCAATTATGTTTATATTATTCACTATCCTATACACTATGCTAAAAATACACCCGTAATTACAGGAAAATACAGTATATACACACTATTACCACGGCTGTAATTACACTATAACTCGCTATAATACATAACAACAATACAACACAACATATTATGATATCATTATAATTAGGATAATAAACACAAAAAACGTACACTATCTAGATAGTATTCTATACTGTTTCATAGTGTGTTGCATTGTCTTATAGTGTTATAGTGTTACAGCAGATTCTAGTGAGTGTTAGTCTGGTATAGTGTGAAGTAGTGTGTTATAGTAATTATTGTGTTGTGCGGTATTATAGTGTGCCATATGTATCACATCGTGCTAAGGTATTATATAGTATCATATATTTTATAGCATTATAACCTACTATAAAATACTATATTAAACGAAAAAGTAAATTATGACAAATTTATACACAATAATACCCAAACAGACATAATAACACTATCATAACAGTGTAGCACTATGAAACAGTATCAAACAGTATAACATACATCATGACGTGGATAAGCTTTTCCCATTGAGGGTAGGGAAGATTCAAACAAGAGGGCATGACATGAGAATTAAGGGACAGAAGTTTAGGGGTAACGTGAGGGGGAACTTCTTTACTCAGAGGGTGGTGGCTGTGTGGAATGAGCTTCCGGCAGAGGTGGTGGAGGCAGGATCGATTTTAACATTTAAAAGTAAAGTGGATAGGTATATGGGACGTGAAGGGAAAGGAGGGTTCATGGTCTGCGTGCAGGTCGTGGGAACTTGGGAAAAACAAATGGTCGGCACGGACTTGGAAGAGCCGGAGAGAAGGGCCTGTCTCCGTGCTGTAATTGTTATTTTTTTATTGGTTATATGGTTATAAGACACCAGTACACTATGATGAAACACGATAACACGTTTTAATACATTACAATCCCAGGGGTTTTACAGGGGTATAGAAGTTGTTTTTGGGGGGTTACATGGGGTTTTTTTTTATTTTTTTGTTTTTAAAATAACATGCTTACAGAGTTTTCAATTTCATCAAGATGAGGCGTTCAGGACATATTGAAATCACATTTTGAATGTTGGCGTAGGTTGCGTTTTTCCAAAATTTGAGTATAAGTTTTTTATATGTGTAATATAGGACCGTTAATTAAAGAAAAGCTTCTTGGGAATATAGTTAGTTTACCTTCCCTTCCATTGATCCAAAGATAATCAGTTCTGTATTGGGGTTCAATTTTGTGTTAAATAGTTTTGTAAAAATTCCAAAAATATCATTCCAAAATTTAAACATTTTTGTACAAGAGACAAAGAAATGTGCTATAGTGGCATTTTGAGTTAGACATCTTGTCGCAGATGGGGGAAACATTTGAGAATATTTTATTCAGCCTAGTTTTCGAATAATATAATCTATGTAAAATTTTAAATTGAATTAGGTTGTGTCTTACATTCATTACATTGGAGATGCAGCTACAGTTAGAGATAGTGCTAGAGCTAGTGCTGGAAATGGAGCTGGAGATGGAGCTGCAGGTAGAGGCAGAGCTCGTGCTCGTGCTAGAGATGGAGCTGGAGCTGGAGCCAGAGCTGGAGATGGAGCTGGAGATGGGACTGGAGATGGAGCTCTAGGTAGTACAGCTGGGAGATGTAAGCTGGAGGGGTGGAGCTAGAGCTAGAGCTGGAGCTGGAGATGGAGCTAGAGCTTAAAGCTGGACGTGGAGCTGTAGCTAGAGCTGGAGATCGAGATGGAGATGGAGCATAAGCTCGAGCTAGGTTGAGTTAAATTGGAGCTGGAGTCAGCTGGAGATAGGGCTGGATATGGAGCAAGAGCTGGAACTGGACTTTGAGCTTGAGGTGGAGCTAGGATTAGAGCTGGCGATTGAAATGGAGATGGAGCTTGAGTTGGAGCTGTAGATGGAGCTAGAGGTTTAGAACGAGAGAGGGACTGGAGATGGCGCTGGAGATGGAGCAGGAGATAGGGGTTTTAGAGGGGTTTAGAGGGGTTTAGATAGGTTTTATAGTGGTTTATTGTTTTCGAGATGGGTTTGGAGGGCGTTTAGAGGTGTTTTGAGGGGGGTTAGATGGGTTTATAGGGATTTAGAGGGATTTACGTGGGGTTAGAGATATTTACAGAGGTGTTGATGGGTTTACATGTAGGGGTTTTTTTTTTTTTTTTGGAGGGGTTTAGTGGCATCGTGAAACAGTGGTTTGCAGGGGATTAGTTTGAAGGGATTTAGAGGGATGTAGATGGAATTTGATGTACGTTGGGTTAGAGGTATTGCAGAGGTTTTGAGGGGTTTTTGGAGCTGTTTCCGGGTGTTTACAGGTGTTTGGAGGTTTTTAGTGGTTTATAGGGGTTTGCAGGGAATTTGAGATGTTTAGAGGGGTTTACAGGGGTTTGGAGTTACAGCTGTTTAGAGGTGTTTAGAGGGGGTTCACTTCAGGTGCAAACCCTCAAAACCTCTGGAAATAGGGTTTAGGTGGATTTGCACAGGTTGTTAGAGTGATTATCAGGGGGTTTAGGGGGGGTTTACAGGGACTTAGAAGGGTTTGGATTTAGAAGGGTTTAGATGGTGTTTATCATGTATTATATCGTTTTATTCTATGTTTATAATTAGTATGTTGATAAGTATTAGACTGCTTTAGTGTGATTGTGTATTTTCCTGTATTTATGTGTATTCTAGCATAGGGAGTGTATAGGATAGTGTAGTATAATAAACATGATTGTGTATTATCGTGTGCCTTAACGTTTAATATTGTTATAGTGCAATACAGGGTGTTACAATATGAACGTGTTAAAGTGTATATATTTTATGTTGTATTGTTTTAGTGCGTATGCTATGTTATAGTGTGTTATAGTGTGTTAAGTGTCATGGTGTGTTATAAGATGTTAAAATGTGTTATATTGCGTTGTAGAGTACTTTAGTCGTGTAATGTTTTATAGTGCGTTATAGTATATTGCAATGTGTTAGAACGTGTTATTCTGTGTTATAGTGCATTGTAGAGTTATGTATTATATTGTATATTATAATGTGATAGTTATGTGTTGTAGTGCATTATTATGTATCTTAGCGTGTTTAGAGTGCATTGTTGCGTGTTATAATGTGCATAGTTTTGTGTTACAAGGTGTAAGTATTGTGTATTACAGTGTGTTATTAAGTGTTTAAAACTGTGATAATGCCTTATATTATTTTCGTGTATTATGGTGCGTTATGATAGAGTGTTATTGAAAGTATCATAGGATTCTAATGTATTATAACGTGTTATCGTGCTTTATAGTGTACTGGTGTCTTATAATGTATATACTGTTTGATACTTTTTGGTATTGTTTCATAGTGCTACACTGTTGGTATCGCGTCTATTATCGTGTGATATCGCGTGTTATATTATTATAGTTTTAGTGCTAGACGTTAGTGCATTAGTTATAGTGTTATATATTGTATGTTATAGTATATTGTGTGATAGAATATTATGTGATGTAGTGTGTTATTGCGTTATAGTCTGTTAAATGCGAAAGTGCATATTAACGTGATATTGGGTATTGTAGTGTTAGTGTGTTTGTGCTGGTGTATTATAATGTACTTAGTATGCTATATTATGTATGATGTGTGATAGTGTTTATTGTTATCTGCTATTGTGTAGTGTGATTGTGACTATTATAGTGTATTTAGTTGTTATAGTATATGTAATGTGTGTTAAAGTGTTCCATAGTATTGTAGTGTGTAATAGTGTATTAGAATGTGTTATAATGTGCTATAATGTATTATATCGTTATATGGTATTATATAGTGTTATAATGTTAGTGTGTTTTTGTGTATCTGCGGTAACACTATTAACACTATAAGAGTAACCACACTATATAACAGTATAGCATACTATTTGTATTGTTATTATAGTGTGTTATAGTGTATTATAGTGTGTTGTAAATATGTTATAGCGTTTTATTGTGTGTTGGGTGCTTTATTGTGTTATAATACTATTTTATTATGTTTTAGTGTGTTGTAGTGTATGAGACTATTATAATGTTATAATGTTATAATGTTATAATGTTATAGTGTGTTGTAGTGTATGAGACTATTATTAATGTTATAGTGTTATAGTATTATAATGTTATGTGTGGTATTATTATAGTTATAGTTTGTTATAGTGTACTATACTGTATTATAGTTTGATTATATTATAGTGTGTCATAGTGTGCAATAGTGTATTATTGTGTGTTATAGTGTTAAAATGTTTTATAGTGCGTTATACTATATTATATTGTATTATAGTATGTTTTATTGTTCGTAGTATGTAGTAGTGTATTATAGTGTATAGTTTATTTTGATATAATGTATTATAGCGTGTTACAGTGTTATCGTGCATTAATGTGTTATGGTGTAATATATGTTACGTTGTTATTGTGTTAGTGTATTATAGTGCATGTATGTGTATTATCGTGCTGTGTTATATTATATAGTGTATATAAGATTACATTAAAATATTATTATAATGTGTAATATAGTATTATATTTTGATGTAGTGTGATGTAGTGATATAGTGTTTTATACCGTGTATTATAGAGATTAGTATTATAATGTGTTATACAGTGTTATATTTTATTATAATGTTATGTTATATGGTTATAATGTTTAGTATGTTATAGTGTACTATAGTATTTTACTGTTACATTGTGTATTATGTTATAGTGTATTATAATGTGTGTTATAGTGTATTATAGTTATAATGTGTTATAGTTATAACAACATAACATACTTTAATACACTATTACACACTATAACACAATATTACACACTTTCATGTAAGGTAACACGACAATACACTATAACAATATAAAATGCCGTATGAATATAGACCGATAACATCATGATAGTATAAAACACTATGGCAATAGGATACACTGCAACACGCTATAACACACTATAATGCACGACCACAACACTATAATAAATTATAATACACGTTAACACATTATAACGCACTATAATCTCTATCCCGTAATCTCTATCACGATTTTCATCTCCATTTCTACCTTCATCTATCTCGAGCTACACCTCTATCTTTATCTCCAGTTCCATATCTAGCTCCATCTCTAGCTCCAGCTCCGTTTCCAGCTCCATCACCAGCAACAGCTCCAGCTCCAACTCAAGCTCCACCTCCATCTCCATCCCCTACTCCATCTCCAGCTCGAGCTCCAGCCCCAGCCCCCGCACCTCCAGGACCATCTCGGAGTCCAGCTTCATCTTTATCTCTAGCTCCACTATATTTTTCTACAGCTTCATATCATTCTCTCTCTAGCTCCATCTCCAGCTCTATCTCCACCTCAACCTCCTGTTCCATCTCCAGTTGCATCTCCAGCCATCTCTAGCTCCATCTCTACCTCAAACATCAGCTCCAAATCCGTCTCCATCTCCAGCTCCATCCCCAGCACCAGCTCTGGCTCCATCTCCAGCGACATCTCAGGCACCATCTTCAGGTCCATCTCCATATCCAGCTCCATCTCCATCTCCAACTCTAGCTCCAGTTCTAGCTCTAGCTCTAGCTCCATCTCCAGCTCGACCTCCATCTCCAGCGACATCTACAGCTCCATCTCCATCTCCACCTCCAGCTATATCTCCAGCTCTAGTTGCATCACCAGGGCCACCTCGAGCTCCATCTCCACCTCCATCTCCAACTCCAGCTCCATCGCCAGGTCCATCTCTATCGCCATCTCCATCTCCACCTGCATCTCCATCTCCATCTCCATCTCCATCTCCATCTCCATCTCCATCTCTAGCTCCACCTCTAGATGCATTTCCACGTCTGCTACTCTAAATCTCTCTCCATCTCCAACTCTAGCTCTGGCTGCCCAATCGCCAGATGAAGTTCAAGCTCTATTTCTAGCTCCAGCGCCATCTGCAGCACCAGCTCTATCTTCAGCTGCATCTCTAGATCTAAAAAGTGAAAAAAAGCGAATGGTATGTTAGCTTTCATAGCAAAAGGTTTTGAGTACAGGAGCAGGGAGGTTCTACTTCAGTTGTACAGGGTCTTGGTGAGACCACACCTGGAGTATTGCGTGCAGTTTTGGTCTCCAAATCTGAGGAAGGACATTATTGCCATAGAGGGAGTGCAGAGAAGGTTCACCAGACTGATTCTGGGATGTCAGGACTGTCTTATGAAGAAAGACTGGATAGACTTGGTTTATACTCTCTGGAATTTAGGAGATTAAGAGGGATCTTATAGGAAACTTACAAATTCTTAAGGGGTTGACAGGCTAGATGCAGGAAGATTGTTCCCGATGTTGGGGAAGTCCAGGACAAGGGGTCACAGCTTAAGGATAAGGGGGAAATCCTTTAAGACCGAGATGAGAAAAGACTTTTCTTCACACAGAGAGTGGTGAGTCTCTGGAACTCTCTGCCACAGAGGGTAGTTGAGGCCAGTTCTGGGCTATATTTAAGAGTGAGTTGGATGTGGCCCTTGTGGCTAAGGGGATCAGAGGGTATGGAGAGAAGGCAGGTACGGGATACTGAGTTGGATGATCAGCCATGATCATATTGAATGGCGGTGCAGGCTCGAAGGGCTGAATGGCCTACTCCTGCACCTAATTTCTATGTTTCTATGTTTCTAACACCATCTCCAGCTCCAGCCCCATCTTCAGCTTTAAGTCCATCTCATCTAGAGCTCATACTCTATCTTCAGCTCTATCTCTAGCATCAATCTCTGTCCATCTCCAACTCTAGCTCCAGCTCAAACACCACTTCGATCTCCATCTCCAGCTCGAGCTCCAGCTCTACCTCCCGCACCTCCAGGACCATCTCCGCGTCTAGCTCCATCTTTATCTCTAGCTCCACTATCTTTTTCTGCAGCTCCATTTCATTCTCTCTCTAGCTCCAGCTCCAGCTCTATCTCCACCTCAACCTCTAGTTTCCTCTCCAGTTGCATCTCCAGCGCCATCTCTAGCTGCATCTCCAGCACCATCCCCAGCACCAGCTCCAGCAACATCTCCAGCTACATCTCAGGCACAATATTCAGGTCCACCTCCAGATTTAGTTCCATCTCCATCTCCACCCATAGCTCCAGGTCCATCTCCAGCTCTATCTCCAGAGCCATCTCCAGCTCCATCTCCATTTCCACGTCCAGCTCCACCTTCAGCTCCATCGCCAGGTCCATCTCTCGCACCAACTCCAGCTCCATCGCCAGGTCCAACTCCAGCTCCAACTAGCTCTATCTCTATTCCAGCTACATCTGCAGCACCAGATCTATCTCCGTCTCCAGCTCTGGCTCCATCTCCATCCCCATGTCTAGATCTACCTGTAGCTCCAGCTCTATCTCCATCTCCATCTCCAGCTCCAGCTCCATCACCAGCTCTAGCTCCAGGTCCAGCTCCATCTCCAGCGCCAGCTCCAGCTCCAACTCCTGTTGCAGCTGTAGATCCACCTCCAGCTTTAGCTCCAGCTCCACCTCCAGCTGCAACTCGATCTCCGCCTCCATGTCCAGCACCAGCTCTAGCTCACTTTCCAGCTCCTTCCCCTGTTCCATCTCCAGCTCCATCTCCCGCACCTCCAGGTCCATCTCCAGGTCTAGCTCCATCTCCATCACTAGCTCCACCTCCATTTTTTACGCCAGCTCCTTCTTTATCTCTCTCTAGCTCCAGCTCCATCCACAGCTCTATCTGCACCTCAGGCTCCAGCTCCATCTCCAGTTCCAGCTCCAGTTCCATCTCTAGTTCCATCTCTAGCTCAACCTGAAGCTCCAGCTCCGTCTCCAGTTCCATCTCCATCTCCATCTCTATCTCCAGCATCTCCTATTCTACCTCAAGCTCCATCTCCAGCTCTAGCTTCATGTCCAGAATCTCCAGCTCCAGCTCCAGTTCCAGCTCCATGTCAAGCTCCAGCTCCAGTATTTCCAGGCCCATCTCCATCTACAGCTCCTGCTCCAGATCCAGCTCCAGCTCCATCACCAGCTCTAGCTCCAGGTCCAACTCCAGCTCCAACTCCAGCTCCAGATCCACCTCCAGATTTAGCTCCAGCTACAGGTTTAGCTCTAGCTCTAGCTCTATCTTCAGCTCTACGTCCATCTTCCTCTCCATCTCTAGTTCCATCTTCCGCTCCATCTCCAGCTCCAGCTCCACCTCCAGCTCTAGCTCCAGCTCCAGCTCTAGCTCAATCTCTAGCTCCCATTTCCAGCTCCATCTCCAGCTCCATCTAGCTCCATCTCTAGCTCACCTTCCAGCTCCAGCTCCGGCTCCGTCTCCAGCTTCATCTCCAGCACCATCTCAAGCTCTAGCTCCAGCTCCAGCTGCAACTCGATCACCTAGCTCACTTTCCAGCTCCACCTCCAGGTCCATCTCCAGCTCCATCTCTAGTTCTATCTCTAGCTCAACCTCAAGCTCCAGCTCCGTCTCCAGCTCCTTCTCCATCTCCATCTCCAGCTCCAGCTCCATCTCCATCATTAGCTCCACCTCTATTTGTTTCTCTCTCTCTAGCTCCAGCTCCAACCCCAGCTTTATCTGCACCTCAGGCTCCAGCTCACTCCAGTTCCATCTCCAGCTCCGTCTCTAATTCTATCTCTTGCACAACCTCAAGCTCCAGCTCCAGCTCCGTCTCCAGCTCCATCTCCCACTCCAGCTCCAGCTCCAGTTCCATCCCCAGCCCAGCTCCAGCTCCATCTCCAGGTCCATCTCAATCTCTAGCTCCAGCTCCAGCTCCATCTCCTGCTCTGAAGCTAGAGCTGGAGTTGGAGCTGGAGATGGGGCTGGAGATGGAGCCTGATCTAGAGCTGGAGATGGAGGTGGAGCTTGAGATGGAATTAGAGCTGAAGATGGAGCTAGAGCTAGAGACGGACATGGAGCTGGAACTGGAGATGGCGCTGGAGATGGAGCTGGAACTGGAGATGGAGCTGGAGATGGAGCTGGAGATGGAGCTAGAGATGGAGCTGGAGATGGAGCTGGAGATGGAGATGTAGATGGAGACGGAGGTGGAGATGAAGCTGCTGGAGATAGAGATGAAACTGGAGATGGAGCTGGAACTGCAATAGCTGGAGACTGAGCTGGAGATGGAGTAGAACTGGAGCTGGAACTGGAGATGGAGCTGGAGATGGAGCTGGAGATGGAGCTAGAGATGGAGCTGGAGATGGAGCTGGAGATGGAGCTGGAGATGGAGATGTAGATGGAGACGGAGGTGGAGATGAAGCTGCTGGAGATAGAGATGAAACTGGAGATGGAGCTGGACCTAGAGCTGGAGCTGGAAATCAAGCTGGAGATGGCCCTAGAGATGGAGCTAGAGCTAGAGCTGGAGATGGAGCTGGAGGTGGAGTGAAAGCTGGAGCAGGAGCTGGAGCTAGGGCTAGAGCTGGAGCTAGAATTGGCGCTGGAGCTAGAGCTGGAGATGAAGCTGGAGACGGAACTGGAGATGGAGCTGCAGCCAGTACAGCTACTAGAGCTAGAGCTGGAGATTGAGCTCGACATGGAGTTTGAGCTGCATCTGGTGATGGAGCTAAAGCTAGATCTGGAGATGGAGCCTAAACCCCTCTAAACCCCTATCTCCTGCTCCATCTCCAGCGCCACCTCCAGCCCCTTCTCGTTCTACCTCTAGCTCCATCTAAAGCGCCAGCTCAAGCTCCATCTCCATTTCAATCGCCAGCTCTAATCCTAGCTCCACCTCAAGCTCCAAGTCCAGTTCCAGCTCTTGCTCCATATCCAGCCCTATCTCCAGCTGACTCCAGCTCCACCTAGCTCGAGCTCTTGCTCCATCTCCAGCTCTATCTCCAGCTCTAGCTACAGCTCCATTTCCAGCTTTAGCTCTAGCTCCATCTACAGCTCCAGCTCCAGCTCTAGCTCTAGCTCCACCTCCAGCTACATCTCCAGCTGTACTAGCTAGAGCTCCATCTCCAGTCCCATCTCCAGGTCCATCTCCAGCTCTGGCTCCAGCTCCAGCTCCATCTCTAGCACGACCACGAGCTCTGCCTCTACCTCCAGCTCCATCTCCACCTCCATTTCCATCAATAGCTCTAGCATTATCTCTAACTGTAGCTGCATATCAAGCTCTAGCTCCAGCTCCATCTCAAGCATCTCACCTCCATATCCAGCTAAAGCTCCAGCTCGAGCTCCCTGCAGATGCATCTCAAACTCCATCTCCAGCTCACTCTAGCACTATTTAACACCATCTCCAGCTCTAGCTCTAGCTCCATTTTTGTTTGTTAGAAGTAAGTACAATAGTGTGGTACTTGAGTACCTCATACATACATACATATTTCCATTCTTGTACAACTTCATACTTTTGAATTAATAATAAAAAAACAGTGAGAGAAAAAATAAATAAAGAGTGTCGGAATAGATAGTCAAGCGAGTAGAAACAGAAAGCAAAAGAAATAAAGGATAGAGATCTACCTATCTCGTATTTTTTTTGCCCATCCGTCATCCGGTTCTAAACCATTTAATTTCTAAGGTTATGTTATGTTGCACCATATGCTTGTAAAAAGTTGATAAAAGGAGACCAAATCTTTAAGAATAGGTCTACTTTGCCTAGTAGGAGGAATCTCATTTCTTCAAGATGTAGCGTTTCAGACATACTTGAAATCCACATTTTGAATGTTGGCGTAGGTGCGTTTTTCCAAAATTTGAGTATAAGTTTTTTTGCTGTTATTAGACCGTAATTAAGAAAAGCTTCTTGGAATATAGTTAGTTTACTTCCCTCTTCCATTGATCCAAAGATAATCAGTTCTGTATTGGGGTTCAATTATGTATTAAATAGTTTTGTAAAAATTCCAAAAATATACTTCCAAAATGTATACAGTTTTGTACAAGAGACAAAGGAATGTTCTATAGTGGCATTTTGAGTTAGACATTTGTCGCAGATGGGGGAAACATTTGAAAATATTTTATTCAGCCTAGTTTTCGAATAATATAATCTATGTAAAATTTTAAATTGAATTAGGTTGTGTCTTACATTCATTACATTGGAGATGCAGCTACAGTTAGAGATAGTGCTAGAGCTAGTGCTGGAAATGGAGCTGGAGATGGAGCTGGAGGTAGAGGCAGAGCTCGTGCTCGTGCTAGAGATGGAGCTGGAGCTGGAGATGGAGATGGGACTGGAGATGGAGCTCTAGCTAGTACAGCTGGAGATGTAGCTGGAGGGGGAGCTAGAGCTAGAGCTGGAGCTGGAGATGGAGATGGAGCTAGAGCTAAAGCTTGAAAAGGAGCTGTAGCTAGAGCTGGAGATAGAGCTGGAGATGGAGCAAGAACTCGAGCTAGGTTGAGTTAAATTGGAGCTGGAGTCAGCTGGAGAGGGCTGGATATGGAGCAAGAGCTGGAACTGTACTTGGAGATTGTGGTGGAGCTAGTATTACAGCTGGCGATTGAAATGGAGATGGAGCTTGAGCTGGAGCTGTAGATGGAGCTAGAGGTAGAACGAGAAGGGGCTCGAAATGGCGCTGGAGATGGAGCAGGTGATAGGGGTTTAGAGGGGTTTAGAGGGGTTTAGAGAGGTTTATAGTGGTTTATTGTTTTCGAGATGGGTTTGGAGGGAGTTTAGAGGTGTTTTGAACGGGGGTTAGAGGGGTTTGTAGGGATTTAGAGGGATTTACGTAGGGTTAGAGATATTTACAGAGGTGTTGAGGGGTTTACATGTAGGGGTTTGGAGGGGTTTAGAGCGTGAACAGTGGTTTGCAGGGGATTCGTTTGAAGGGATTTAGAGGGATTTATGTTGGGTTGGAGGTATTGCAGAGGTTTTGAGGGGTTTGCAGCTGTTTCCGGGTATTTACAGGGGTTTGGAGGTTTTTAGTGGTTTAGAGGGGTTTGCAGGGGATTAGAGATGTTTACAGGGGTTTACAGGGGTTTAGAGGGAGACAGCTGTTTCGAGGTGTTTAGAGGGGTTCACATCAGGTGCAAACCCCTCAAAACCTCTGTAAATAGGGGTTTAGGTGGATTTGCAGAGGTTTAGAGGGATTTTCAGGGGATTTAGGGGGGTTTACAGGGGTTTAGAGGGGTTTAGAAGGGTTTAGAACGGTTTAGATGGTGTTATCATGTATTATATCGTTTTATTCTATGTTATAATATTAGTATGTTGATATGTATTAGACTGTTTTAGTGTGATTGTATATTTTCCTTTATGTATGTGTATTCTAGCATAGGGAGTTAGAGTGTATAGGATAGTGTAGTATAATAAACATAATTGTGTACTATCGTGTGCCTCAACGTATTATAACCATATAATAATATAACAATTACAGCACGGAAACAGGCCCTCTCGGCCCTTCCAGTCCGTGCCGACCATTTGTTTTCCCCTAGTCCCATCTACCTGCACTCAGACCATACCCCTCCATTCCCTTCACGTCCATATACCTATCCACTTTACTCTTAAATGTTAAAATCGATCCTGCCTCCACCACTTCTGCTGGAAGCTGATTCCACACAGCCACCACCCTCTGAGTAAAGAAGTTCCCCCTCACGTTATCCCGAAACCTCTGTCCCTTAATTCTCATGTCATGCCCTCTTGTTTGAATCTTCCCTACCCTCAATGGGGAAAAACGTATTCCACGTCAACTCTGTCTATCCCTTTCATCATTTTAAAGACCTCAATCAAGTCCCCCCTTAACCTTCTGCGCTCCAAAGAATAAAGACCTAACTTGTTCAACCTTTCTCTGTAACATAGTTGCTGGAACCCTGGCAACATTCTAGTAAATCTCCTCTGTACTCTCTCTATTTTGTTGACATCCTTCCTATAACTAGGCGACCACAATTGTACACCATACTCCAGAATTGGTCTTACCAATGCCTTGTACAATTTTAACATTACTTCCCTACTCCTATATTCAATGCTCTGATTTATAAAGGCCAGCACACCAAAGGCTTTCTTTACCACCCTATCTACATGCGATTCCACCTTCAGGGAACTATGCACAGTTATTCCTAGATCCCTCTGTTCCACAGCATTCCTCAATTCCCTACCATTTACCATGTACGTCCTATTTTGATTTGTCCTGCCAAGATGTAGCACTTCACACTTATCAGCATTAAACTCCATCTGCAATCTTTCAGCCCACTTTTCCAAATGGCCCAAATCTCTCTGTAGACTTTGAAAATCTACTTAATTATCCACAACACCACCTATCTTAGTATCATCTGCATACTTACTTATCCAATTTTCCAGCCCCATCATCCAGATCATTGATGTACATGACAAACAACAGTGGACCCAACACAGATCCCTGAGGCACCCCACTGGTCACCGGCTTCCAACCTGACAAACAGCCATCCACCATTACTCTCTGACATCTCCCCATTCAGCCACTGTTTGAATCCATCTTGCTACTCCGCCATTAACACCCAAAGATTGAACCTTCTTAACCAACCTTCCATGGGGAACCTTGTCAAAGGCCTTACTGAAATCCATATAGACAACATCCACTGCTTTACCCTCATCAATTTCCCTAGTTACCGCTTCAAAAAATTCAAGAAGGTTTGTCAAACATGACCTTCCAGGCACAAATCCATGTTGACTGTTCCTGATCAGACCCTGTTTATCCAGATGCTTATATATTATTATCTCTAAGTATCCTTTCCATTAATTTGCCCACCACTGACGTCAAACTAATAGGTCTATAATTGCTAGGTTTATTCTTTCAACCCTTTTTTAAACAATGGAACAACATGCGCAGTACGCCAATCCTCCGGCACTGTTCCCGTTTCTAATGACATTTGAAATATTTCTGTCATAGCTCCTGCTATTTTCTACACTAACTTCCCTCAATGTCCTAGGGAATATCCTGTCAGGACCTGGAGACTTATCCACTTTTATATTTTTCAAAAGTGTCAGTACTTCCTCCTCTTTGAATCTCATAGTTTCCATAGCTACTCTACTCTTTCCCCTTAACGCACCGAGTTCAATATCCTTCTCCTTGGTGAATACCGAAGAAAAGAAATTGTTCAATATCTCCCCCATCTCTTTTGGCTCTGCAGATAGCTGTTGTATTGTTATAGTGCAATACAGGGTGTTACAATATGAACGTGTTAAAGTGTATATATTTTATATTGTATTGTTTTAGTGCGTTATGGTATGTTATAGTGTGTTATAGTGTGTTAGGTGTCATAGTTTGTTATAAGATGTTAAAATCTGTTATATTGCGTTATAGTGTACTTTAGTCGTGTAATGTTTTATAGTGCGTTATAATATATTGTAATGTGTTAGAACGTGTTATTCTGTGTTATAGTTCATTGTAGTGTTATGTATTATAATGTATATTATAATGTGATAGTTATGTGTTGTAGTGCATTATTATGTATCTTAGTGTGTTAGAGTGCATTGTTGCGTGTTATAGTATGCATAGTATTGTGTTATAATGTATTATTGTGTATTACAGTGTGTTATTAAGTGTTAAACTGTGATAATGCCTTATTATTTTCGTGTATTATGGTGCGTTATTATAGAGTGTTATAGAGTATTATGGAGTGTTATAGTGTATCATAGGATTCTAATGTATTATAACGTGTTGTCGTGTTTTATAGTGCACTGGTGTCTTACAATGTATATACTGTTTGATACTTTTTGGTATAGTGCTACACTGTTATGATAGCGTTAGTATCGCATCTATTATCGTGTGATATCGCGTGTTATATTATTATAGTTTTAGTGCTAGACGTTAGTGCATTAGTTATAGTGTTATATATTGTATGTTATAGTATATTGTGTGATAGAACGTGTTATTCTGTGTTATAGTGCATTGTAGTGTTATGTATTGATATGATGTAGTGTATTATTGTGTTATTGTCTGTTAAATGCGAGAGTGCTTATTAATATGTTATTGGGTATTGTAGTGTTGGTGTGTTTGTGCTGGTGTATTATAATGTACTTAGTATGCAATATTATGTATGATGTGTGATAATGTTTATTGTAATCTGCTATTGTGTAGTGTGATTGTGACTATTATAGTGCATTTAGTTGTTATATTATATGTAATGTGTGTTAAAGTGTTTCATAGTATTGTAGTGTGTAATAGTGTATTAGAATGTGTTATTATGTGTTATAATGTATTATATCGTTATATGGTATTATATAGTGTTATAATGTTAGTGTGTTTTTATGTATCTGCAGTAACACTATAACACTCTAAGACAACGTAACACACTATATAACAGTATAGCATACTATTTGTATTGTTATTATAGTGTGTTATAGTGTATTATAGTGTGTTGTAATATGTTATAGCGTTTTATTGTGTGTTGGTGCTTTATTGTGTTATTATACTATTTTATAATGTTATAGTGTGTTGTAGCGTATGAGACTATTATAATGTTATAATGTTATAATGTTATAGTGTGTTGTAGTGTATGAGACTATTATTAATGTTATAGTGTTATAGTATTATAATGTTATAATGTGTGGTATTATTATAGTTATAGTTTGTTATAGTGTACTATACTGTATTATAGTTTGATTATATTATAGTGTGTCATCGTGTGCAATAGTGTATTATTGTGTGTTATAGTGTTAAAATGTTTATAGTGCGTTATACTATATTATATTGTATTATAGTATGTTTTAATGTTTGTAGTACGTAGTAGTGTATTATAGTGTATAGTTTATTTTGATATAATGTATTATAGTGTGTTACAGTGTTATCGTGCATTAATGTGTTATGGTGTAATATATGTTATATTGCTATTGTGTTAGTGTATTATAGTGCATGTATGTGTATTATCGTGCTGTGTTATATTATATAGTGTATATAAGATTACATTAAAATATTATTATGTGTAATATAGCATTATATTTTCATGTAGTGTGATGTAGTGATATAGTGTTTTATACGGATTATAAGGATTTGAGTACAGAGCAGGGAGGTTCTACTTCAGTTGTACAGGGTCTTGGTGAGACCACACCTGGAGTATTGCGTGCAGTTTTGGTCTCCAAATCTGAGGAAGGACATTATTGCCATAGAGGGAGTGCAGAGAAGGTTCACCAGGACTGATTCCTGGGATGTCAGGATGTCTTATGAAGAAAGACTGGATAGACTTGGTTATACTCTCTGGAATTTAGGAGGATTAAGAGGGGATCTTATAGAAACTTACAAAAATTCTTAAGGGGTTGGACAGGCTAGATGCAGGAAGATTGTTCCCGATGTTGGGGAAGTCCAGGACAAGGGGTCACAGCTTAAGGATAAGGGGGAAATCCTTTAAGACCGAGATGAGAAAGACTTTCTTCACACAGAGAGTGGTGAGTCTCTGGAACTCTCTGCCACAGGGGTAGTTGAGGCCAGTTCATTGGCTATATTTAAGAGCGAGTTGGATGTGGCCCTTGTGGCTAAGGGGATCAGAGGGTATGGAGAGAAGGCAGGTACGGGATACTGAGTTGGATGATCAGCCATGATCATATTGAATGGCGGTGCAGGCTCGAAGGGCTGAATGGCCTACTCCTGCACCTAATTTCTATGTTTCTATGTTTCTATACCGTGTATTATAGAGATTAGTATTATAATGTGTTATACGGTGTTATAGTGTATTACAATGTTATGTTATATGGTTATAATGTTTAGTATGTTATAGTGTACTATAGTATTTTACTGTTACATTGTGTATTATGTTATAGTGTATATAATGTGTGTTATAGTGTATTATAGTTATAATGTGTTATAGTTATAACAACATAACATACTTTAATACACTATTACACACTATAACACAATATTACACACTTTCATGTAAAGTAACACGACAATACACTATAACAATATAAAATGCCCTATGAATATATACCGATACCATCATGATAGTATAAAACACTATGGCAATATGATACACTGCAACACGCTATAACACACTATAATGCACGACCATAACACTATAACAAACTATAATATACGTTAACATAGAAACATAGAAATTAGGTGCAGGAGTAGGCCATTCAGCCCTTCGAGCCTGCACCGCCATTCAATATGATCATGGCTGATCATCCAACTCAGTATCCCGTACCTGCCTTCTCTCCATACCCTCTGATCCCCTTAGCCACAAGGGCCACATCCAACTCACTCTTAAATATAGCCAATGAACTGGCCTCAACTACCCTCTGTGGCAGAGAGTTCCAGAGACTCACCACTCTCTGTGTGAAGAAAGTCTTTCTCATCTCGGTCTTAAAGGATTTCCCCCTTATCCTTAAGCTGTGACCCCTTGTCCTGGACTTCCCCAACATCGGGAACAATCTTCCTGCATCTAGCCTGTCCAACCCCTTAAGAATTTTGTTAACACATAATAACGGACTATAATCTCTATCCCGTAATCTCTATCACGATTTTCATCTCCATTTCTACCTTCATCTATCTCTAGCTACACCTCTATCTTTATCTCCAGTTCCATATCTAACTCCATTTCTAGCTCCAGCTCCGTCTCCAGCTCCATCACCAGCACCAGCTCCAGCTCCAACTCAAGCTCCACCTCCATCTCCATCCCCTACTCCATCTCCAGCTCGAGCTCCAGCTCCAGCTCCCGCACCTCCAGGACCATCTCGGAGTCCAGCTCCATCTTTATCTCTAACTCCACTATATTGTCTACAGCTTCATATCATTCTCTCTTTAGCTCCAGCTCCAGCTCTATCTCCACCTCAACCTCCTGTTCCATCTCCAGTTGAATCTCCAGCCATCTCTAGCTCCATCTCTACCTCAAACTTCAGCTCCAAATCCGTCTCCATCTCCAGCTCCATCCCCAGCACCAGCTCTGGCTCCATCTCCAGCGACATCTCAGGCACCATCAGGTCCATCTCCGGATCCAGCTCCATCTCCATCTCCAACTCTAGCTCCATCTCCAGCTCGACCTCCATCTCCAGCGACATCTACAGCTCCATCTCCATCTCCACCTCCAGCTATACCTCCAGCTCTAGTTGCATCACCAGGGCCACCTCGAGCTCCATCTCCACCTCCATCTCCATCTCCAGCTCCATCGCCAGGTCCATCTCTAACTCCATCTCCATCTCCACCTCCATCTCCATCTCCATCTCCATCTCCATCTCCATCTCTAGCTCCACCTCTAGATGCATTTCCACGGTTGCTACTCTAAATCTCTCTCCATCTCCAACTGTAGCTCAGGCTGCATCTCCTGCCCAATCGCCAGATCAAGCTCAAGCTCTATTTCCAGCTCCAGTGCCATCTGCAGCACCAGCTCTATCTCCAGCACCAGCTCCAGCTCCAGCTCTATCTCCACCTCAACCTCCAGTTTCCTCTCCAGTTGCATCTCCAGGCACCATCAGGTCCATCTCCGGATCCAGCTCCATCTCCATCTCCAACTCTAGCTCCATTTCTAGCTCTAGCTCTAGCTCCATCTCCAGCTCGACCTCCATCTCCAGCGACATCTACAGCTCCATCTCCATCTCCACCTCCAGCTATATCTCCAGCTATAGTTGCATCACCAGGGCCACGTCGAGCTCCATCTCCACCTCCATCTCCAACTCCAGCTCCATCGCCAGGTCCATCTCTATCTCCATCTCCATCTCCACCTCCATCTCCATCTCCATCTCCATCATCTCTAGCTCCACCTCCTCTCCAGTTGCATCTCCAGCGCCATCTCTAGCTGCATCTCCAGCATCATCCCCAGCACCAGCTCCAGCTCCATCTCCAGCTAATCTCAGGCACAATTTTCAGGTCACCTCCAGATTTAGTTTTCCATCTCCATCTCACCATAGCTCCAGGTCCATCTCCAGCTCCATCTCCAGAGCCATCTCCAGCTCCATCTCCATTTCCATCTCCAGCTCCACCTCCAGCTCCATCGCCAGGTCCATCTCTCGCACCAACTCCAGCTCCATCGCCAGGTCCAACTCCAGCTCCAACTAGCTCTATCTCTATTCCAGCTACATCTGCAGCACCAGATCTATCTCCGTCTCCAGCTCTGGCTCCATCTCCTTCCCCATGTCTAGATCTACCTCTAGCTCCAGCTCTATCTCCATCTCCAGCTCCAGCTCCATCACCAGCTCTGGCTCCTGGTCCAGCTCCATCTCCAGCGCCAGCTCCAGCTCCAACTCCTGTTGCAGCTCTAGATCCACCTCCAGCTTTAGCTCCAGCTCCAGCTCCATCTGCAACTCGATCTCCTCCTCCATGTCCAGCACCAGCTCTAGCTCACTTTCCAGCTCCTTCCCCAGTTCCATCTCCAGCTCCATCTCCCGCACCTCCAAGTCCATCTCCATCACTAGCTCCACCTCTATTTTTTCCGCCAGCTCCTTCTTTATCTCTCTCTAGCTCCAGCTCCAGCACCAGCTCTATCTGCACCTCAGGCTCCAGTTCCATCTCCAGTTCCAGCTCCAGTTCCATCTCTAGTTCCATCTCTAGCTCAACCTGAAGCTCCAGCTCCGTCTCCAGTTCCAGCTCCATCTCCATCTCCATCTCCAGCATCTCCTGTTCTACCTCAAGCTCCATCTCCAGCTCTGGCTTCATGTCCAGAATCTCCAGCTCCAGCTCCAGTTCCAGCTCCATGTCAAGCTCCAGCTCTAGCTCTATTTCCAGGCCCATCTCCATCTACAGCTCCAGCTCCAGCTCCAGCTCCAGCTCCATCACCTGCTCTAGCTCCAGGTCCAACTCCAGCTCCAACTCCAACTCCAGCTCTAGATCCACCTCCAGCTACAGGTTTAGCTCTAGCTCTAGCTCTATCTTCAGCTCTACGTCCATCTTCCTCTCCATCTCTAGTTCCATCTTCCGCTCCATTTCCAGCTCCAGCTCCAGCTCCAGCTCCACCTCCAGCTCTAGCTCTAGCTCCAGCTCTAGCTCCAGCTCAATCTCTGGAGACGGACATGGAGCTGGAACTGGAGATGGCGCTGGAGATGGAGCTGGAACTGGAGATGGAGCTGCAGATGGAGCTGGAGATGGAGCTGGAGATGGAGCTGGAGATGGAGCTGGAGATGGAGCTGGAGATGGAGCTGGACATGGAGTTGTAGATGGAGACGGAGGTGGAGATGAAGCTGCTGGAGATAAAGATGAAACTGGAGATGGAGCTGGACCTAGAGCTGGAGCTGGAAATCAAGCTGCAGATGGCCCTAGAGATGGAGCTAGAGCTAGAGATGGAGCTGGAGGTGGAGTGAAAGCTGGAGCAGGAGATGGAGCTAGCGCTAGAGCTGGTGCTAGAATTGGCGCTGGAGCGAGAGCTGGAGATGAAGCTGGAGACGGAACTGGAGATGGAGCTGCAGCCAGAACAGCTACTAGAGCTAGAGGTGGAGATTGAGCTGGACATGGAGTTTGAGCTGCATCTGGTGATGGAGCTAAAGCTAGATCTGGAGATGGAGCATGAAGGAGATATGGCTGGATCAAGCGATGCAGTTAGAGCAAGAGCTGAGGAATGAGCTCGAGATGGAGCTAGCGCTGGAGCTGGAGATGGAGCTAGAGTTACAGTAGGAGATGGAGCTGGAAATGGAGCTGGCGATGCAACTAGAGCTAGAGATGGAGATGGAGACAGAGATGGAGCTGTAGCTGGAGCTGTGGATGGAGCTGGAGATGGAGCTTAAGTCAGAGCTGGGGATGAAACGAAGATGGAGATGGAGATGGAAATGGAGATGTAGTTGGAGATGGAGCTGGAACTGAAGAAGGAGATGGAGCTAGCGCTTGAGATGAAGTTAAAGCTAGTGCTGGAGATGGAGCTGGAGATGGAGCTAGAGCTAGAGCTGGAGATGGTGTTTAAATAGATCTGGAGTGAGATGGAGATGGAGTTTGAGATGCATCTGCAGGAAGCTAGAGCTGGAGCTTTAGCTGGATATGGATCTTGAGATGGAGCTTGAGATGGAGCTAGGGATAGAGCTTGAGATGCAGCTAGAGTTAGAGATAGTGCTAGAGCTGAAAATGGAGCTGAACGTAGAGGTAGAGTTCGTGCTCATGCTAGAGATGGAGCTGGAGCTGGAGCCAGAGCTGGAGATGGAGCTGGAGAGGGGACTGGAGATGGGACTTTAGCTAGTACAGCTGGAGATGTAGCTGGAGGTGGGGCTAGAACTGGAGCTGGATTTGGAGCTGGAGCTGGAGCTGGAGATGGAGCTAGAGCTGAATCTGGAAATGGAGCTGTAGCTAGAGCTGGAGATAGAGTTGGAGATGGAGCTAGAGCTGGAGCTTAAGTCAGAGCTGGGGATGGAGCTAAAGATGTACTTGCAGATGGAGCAAGAGCTGGAGCTGGAGATGGAAATGGAGATGGAGTTGGAGATGGAGCTGGAACTGAAGATGGAGATGGGGCTAGAGCTAGAGCTGGAGATGAAGTTAAAGCTAGTGCTGGAGATGGAGCTGGAGCTGGAGATGGAGCTAGAGCTAGAGATGGATATGGTGTTAAAATAGAGCTGGAGTGAGCTGGAGATGGAGTTTGAGATGCATCTGCAGGGAGCTAGAGCTGGTGCGTTAGCTGGATATGGCGCTTGAGATGGAGCTTGAGATGGAGCTAGAGCTAGCTGGAAATGCAGCTAGAGTTAGAGATAGTGCTAGTGCTGGAAATGGAGCTGGAGATGGAGCTGGAGGTAGAGGTAGATCTCGTGTTCGTGCTAGAGATGCAGCTGGAGCTGGAGCCAGAGCTGGAGATGGAGCTGGAGAGGGGACTGGAGATGGAGCTTTAGCAAGTATAGCTGGAGTTGTAGCTGGAGGTGGAGCTAGAGCTAGAGCTGGAGCTGGAGATGGAGCTAGAGCTAAAGCTGGAAATGGAGCTGTAGCTAGAGCTGGAGATAGAGCTGGAGATGGAGCAAGAGCTAGAGCAAAATTGGAGCTGGAGTTAAATTGGAGCTGGAGTCAGCTGGAGATAGAGCTGGATATGGAGCAAGAGCTGGAAATGGAGATGGAGCTTGAGGTGGAGCTAGGGTTTGAGCTGGCGATTGAAATGGAGATGGAGCTTGAGCTGGAGCTGTAGATGGAGCTAGAGATAGAACGAGAAGGGGCTGGAGATGGCGCTGGAGATGGAGCAGGAGTTGGAGAGATGGAGCTGGAGATGGAACTAGATTTATAGCAGGAGATGGAGATGGATGGAGCTGGAAATGCAACTGGAAATGTTTAGAGGGGTTTCCAGGTGTTTGCAAGTGTTTAGAGATGTTTTGTGTGGTTTAGAGGGGTTTGTAGTGGTTTAGATGGGTTTGGAGGGGGTTTGTAGGGAGTTTTGAGTTGTTTACAGGGGGTTAGAGGGGTTTGGAGGGGTCTAGAGGGATTTGCGTTGGTTTAGAGGTATTTACAGAGGTTTTGAGGGGTTTACAGATGTTTCGTTGTGTTTACATGTGTTTAGAGAGGATTTGAGTGGTTTATTGGGGTTTGTAGGGGATGTTTAGAGGGGTTTACAGGTATTTAGAGGGATTTACAAATGTTTTTTTTTATTTATTTTATTTTTTTGTTTTAATTAGATGTAAATACATAATAAAAACATTTTGTTTGTTATAGTCATACATTATTAATATTATTTATATTGACAATTGTATCGTAATTGTACTGCTTTATATGTTTTTTTAATTTTTATAAAGGTAAAAAATGAAAAAAAAGAAGAAAAAAAGAATAATGGAGTATTCAACTGATTATGCATCATTGGAGCTATATCCGTGGGATATAAAAGATAATTCTTCATCTATTCCTTAATTCAGGTTTCAGCCAGGTTCTCGTGCCGAACAAATTTGCCCCTTCAAATAGTCAATAAATGGGGACCATATCCTTATGAATAGTTCTTGTTTGTCCATTAAGACAAATCTTAATCTTTCCAAATGTAGGGTCTCCGACATTTCATTGTCCACATTTTAATATAGGGCCTTTCCAGAATTTTTATATTAATTTTTTCCCAATTAAAAACTATAATCGGATAAAAAGTTCTTTGGTTCGTTGTGAATTCTAGTATTTGATTTGGTTCTAGTATTCACTAATATTATTAATTTTGAATTATGGGACCAAATTGGTATTGACAACTTCTGAAATTATCTTAAAAAAGTTTCCGTCAAAAATTATTAAACTTTATACAGCTTACAAATGTGTGCGTAAGATTAGCCTTAAGTGTTGACATTTATCACAAATAGGGGATTACACATGGAAAACATTCTGTTTTAATTCGGTTTTTGAGTAGTGCAATCTATGTAAAACTTTAAATTGTATTAAAGAGTGTCTAACATTTAACGAACAGTGATGTATGTTTGTAAGTTTTCATCCTTGGGGGGCCGTATTTCTGGCCCTATTATTTGATCTAGTTCCCATGATCGCCAATATTTTTCCGTCATGGGTGCATCATTATCCAATAAAATATTATAAATATAAGATATCAACTTTTCTGTGTTCGGATGTTTATTCAAGCATTCATCAAGAATTTCTGTCTTTCTATTTCTATAATCCTGTGTATTTGACTGAGCATAGTCTCTAATTTGTAGATATCTAAAGTAGTATTTTGAATGAAGCCCATAAATTTGTTGTAGTTCCTGAAATGAGAGAAAGGAATTTTTCCTATAGAGATCGCCCATCTTAATAATTCCATGATTTTTCCATTGCAAAAACCTTTATCCATCACTGAGGGTTTAAATGTAGCATTGTTTACAATGGGAAGGGAAAGTGGTAAACAATCCAATTTTAGCGACTTCTTTAATTGTTTCTAAGTGCGTATTCCACTGTCTATTATTGGGTTTTCTTTACAAGTTTTTTTTTGCTTAATTTAGTATTAGCAAATAGAATGGACCCAATTTCAAAAGGTAAACAATCATCCTTTTCCATTTTTAACCAATCTGGTTGTGTGTGCAGTTCTTCCAACCAAAGATTCATATTTTTAATATTAACTGCCCAATAATAAAACATACAATTTGGTAGTGCTAAACCTCCATTTATTTTTGATTTACATAAGTAAATTTATTCTGTGGTTCTTATAATCCCAGATAAAGTTGGTGACTATATAGTCAACATTCTTTTAAAAAATGTTGAGAGGTATATCGGGATTAATTGAAAAAGGTACAATAATTGCGGAAGAAAAATCATTTTTAGCGCATTAATTCTACCCAACATCGAAATAGATGGGATTTACAAATGTTTAGAGCGGTTTAAAGTGGTTTATAGGGGATTTATAGGGGGTTTAGAGGGGGTTAGAGGGTTTTAGATGGGTTTAGAGGGATTTAGAGGGGTTTACAGATGTTTGCAGGTGTGGAGAGATGTTTAGAGGTGTTTAGAGGGGTTTAGAGTGGTTTAGTGTGTTTTAGAGGTGTTAGAGGGGTTTAGAGGGGTGTTTCCTGGGGCGATTAGATATTTTATGGGGATTAAATATGTTTAGAGTGGTGTACAAGTGTTTAGAGGGAGTTACCGGGGTTTAGAGGGATTTGCAGGGGGTTACAGGGGTTTATAGAGGTTTATAGGCGGTTTAGAGGTGTTTGCAGGTGTTTATATAGGTTTAGAGTGGTTTAGAGGGGTTTCGATGGTGTACAGGGGTTTGCAGGGGATTAGAGGTGTTTAGAGGGGTTTAGGTGGGTTTGGAGGGCTTTATAGGGAGTTTAGAGGCGTTTAGAGTGGTCCACGTGGGTTTAAAGGGGTTCAGAGGGGTTTACATGGGGTTATAGGGATTTAGCGGGATTTACAGGGGTTTAGAGGGATTTACAGAGGTTTAGAGGGGTTTACATGGGGTTATAGGGGTTTAGGAGGATTTACAGGGGTTTAGAGGGATTTACAGGGGTTAGAGGGGTTTAGAGGTGTTTGCAGGTATTTAGAGAGGTTTAGAGTGGTTTAGAAGGGTTGAGAGGGGTTTAGATGGTTGTGGTTTACAGCGGTTTGGATGGGTTTTACACGGTTTAGAGCGTTTTACAGACGTTTACATGGCTTTAGAGGGGTTTATAGAGTAGAACTATTTAGAGAGGTTTACATGGGTTTACAGGGGTTTACATGGGGTATCGAGGGCTTTGTTGGGGTTTATAGGGGGTTTAGAGGGGTTTAGAGGGATTTACATGTGTTTAGAGGTATGTACAGAGGTTTTGAAGGGTTTGCAGGTGTTTCCGGGTGCTTACAGGTGTTTAGAGAGGTTTTGCGTTGTATAGAGGGGTTTGCAGGCGATTATAGATGTTTAGAGGGGTTTACAGCGGTTTAGAGGGGTTTGGAGGGGGATTGGAGGGGGATTGGAGGGGCCCAGGAGAGCGGTTTGGAGGGGCTGGAGGTGTTTTTTGATTGGTTTAGGTGGGTTTAAAGGTTTATAGATGTTTAGAGAGGTTTACATGGGTTTACAGGGGGTTAGAAGGATTTACAGCAGTTTAGTGGGGTTTAGAGTTTTTTAGAGGGCTTTACAGGAATATAGAAGTGTTTAGGAGGGGTTACATGAGGTTTACAGCGGTTTAGAGGGGCTCAGCGGGCTTTATAGGGGTTTAGAGGCGTTTAGTGGTTCACAGTGGTTTAGATGGGTTTGCATGGGGTTTACAGGGGACTTTATAGGGGTTTCGAGTCTGGACGGATTTAGAGGGGGTTTAGGTTATAGGGGTTTAGGGGGATTTTACAGGGATTTACAGGGGTTTAGTTTTTTTTAGGGATTTACAGGGGTGTAGAGGAGTTACATGCGGTTATAGGTTTAGGAGGATTTACAGGGGTTTAGAAGGATTTACAGGAGTTTCGAGGGGTATAGAGGGGTTTAGGTGTTTGCAGGTGTTTAGAGAGGTTTAGTGGTTTAGAAACGTTGAGAGGGGTTTAGATGGTTTAGAGTGGTTTACAGCTGTTTGGAGGGGTTTAGAGGATAGAGTTGTTTATAGAGGATTAGAAATATTTAGAGAGGTTTACAGGGATTTATATGGGGTATCGAGGGCTTTGTATGGGGTTTATAGGGGTTCAGAGGGGTTTAGAGGGATTTGCATGTTTGTAGAGGTATGTACAGAGGTTTTGAGGGGTTTACAGGTGTTTCCGGGTGCTTACAGGTGTTTAGAGAGGTTTTGCGTTGTATAGAGGGATTGCAGGGGATTAGAAATGTTTAGAGAGGTTTACATAGGTTTCGAGGGGTTTGGAGGGGATTGGAGAGGTCTGGAGTGGTGCAGAGCGGTTTGGAGGGGTTGGAGGTGTTAGAGTGGTTTAGGTAGATTTAGTTGTTTAGAGGGGTTTACAGGGGTTTACAGGGATTACAGCTATTTAGAGGGGGTTAGTGATTTCCAGGGGTTTAGAGGTGTTTAGAAGGTTTTTAGAAGGTTTTAGATGGGGCTAGAGGGGTTTACAGGTGTTTGCAGGTGTTTAGAGAGGTTTAGAATGGTTTAGAGAGGTTTACAGGGGTTTCGAGGGGTTTACAGAGGTTTAGAGAGGTTTACAGGGATTTGGAGGGGTTTAGAGTTGTTTACAGGGGTTTAGAGATGTTTAGAGAGGTTTACATGGGTTTCCAGGTGTTTACATGGGGTATCGAGGGCTTTATATAGGGGTTTAGTGGGGGATTAGAGGGTTTGCATGAGTTTGGAGGGTGTGAGAGGGATTTACATGGGATTAGAGGTATATTTACAGAGGTTCTGAGGGGTTTACATGTGTTTCGGGTGTTTACATGTGTTTTTAGAGAGGTTTTGAGTGGTTTAGAGGATTTGCTTGGGGTTTTAGAGATGTTTTATAGGGTTTGGAATAGAGGGATTTACAGGGGATTTACAGGGTATAGAGGGGGTTAGAGGGGGTTTGTTTAGAGGGGTTTAGAGGTGGTGTATATTGCTTGCGATGGTTTGGAGGGGTTTTTAGAGCGGGTTTTTTTTAAAGGGCTTTATAGGGGGTTTAGAGGGGTTTAGGGGGATTTAGAGGGGTTTTAAATGGGTTTTAGAGTGGTCCACATGGGTTTAAAGGTTTGGTTTTTCATGGGTTTTAGGAGGGGTTTAGGGGAATTTACACGGGGTTTAGAGGAGTTTATAAAGAGTTTAGAGGGGTTTAGAGTTGGACTTTCGCGGGCTTTATGCGGAGTTTGGAGGCGTTTAGAGTGGCCCACTGGGGGTTTAGAGGGGTTTACATGGGGTTATAGGGGTTTAGGGGGAGTTACAGGCGTTTTGGAGGGATTTAGAGTTTGTTTGGAGGTGTTTGCAGGTGTTTAGAGGGCATTTACAGCGGTTTAGAGGAGTTTAGCGGGGTTTAGAGGGGTTTAGAGTGGATTTCGCGGGATATATGGGGGGGTAGAGGCGTTTAGAGAGGTCCACGTGGGTTTAGAGGGATTTTACATGGGGTTATAGGGGTTTAGGGGGATTTACAGGAGTTTAGAGGAGTTTAGAGGGGTTTAGAGGTGTTTGCAGCTGTTAGAGTGTTTAAGAGTGGTTTAAAATGGGTTTACAGGGGGGTTTACAAGATTGTAGACGGTTTTACAGACGTTTACAGGAGTTTGGAGTGGTTTAGATTTGTTTACAGAGGTTTAGAGATGATTAAGAGAGGTTTACGGTTTTGCAGGACAAGTGAGAAAGTAGAAAAAGAAAAGTAAAAAAAGTAGGTTCGAGGGTTTTAGGGTGTTTTAGAGGCTTTACAGGGGTATAGAAGTGTTTGGCGGGTTACATGGGGTTCATAATGGTTTACAGGCTCTCAGCGGGTTTTTTAGCGGCGTTTAGAGTGGTTCACATGGGTTTAGAAGGGTTTACATGGGGTTTACAGTGGGGTCTATAGGGGTTTCGATGCCTTTATAGGGGTTGAGATGTGTTTCCATGGGTTTAGTGGGGTTTGGAGGGAGTAGAGGGGTTTGGATGGGGTTAGAGGCGTTTGGAGGGTTCCGGAGGGAGTTTAGTGGGGTTTTAGAGGGCGTTTTACAAGTGATTGCAGGTGTATAGAGAGGTTTAGTGGTTTAGAGGGGTTTACAGGGTTTAGGGCGGGTTGAGAGGGGGTTAGAGGTGTTTGGAGGGGATTAGAGGGATTTACGTTGGGTTAGAGGTATTTGAGGGGTTTACAGGTGTTTCCGGGTGTTTGCCGGTGTGTATAGAGGATTTCAGTGTTTAAAGGGGTTTGCAGGAGATTAGAGATGTGTAGAGGGGTTTACAGGTGTATGGAAGGATTTACAAATATTTAGCGAAGTTTAGAATGGTTTAGAGGGGTTTGGTTTATAGTGTTTTCGATGGATTTGGATGGGTTTAGAGGGGTTTTCAGTGGGTTTAGAGAGGTTTGTAGGGATTTAGGTGGGGTTAGAGGTATTTACAGAGGTGTTGATGTGTTAAGAGAGGTTTCTAGTGGTTATGAGGGGGATTAGGTATGTTTAGAATGGTTTGCAGGGGTTCACAGGGGTTTACAGTGTTTTCGATGGGGTTAGAGGGATTAGATGGGTTTAGAGGGGCTTAGTGTGTTTCTGAGGGTTACAGGGATTTAGAGGGGTGTACGCTTTGAGAGGTTTGCAGTGGATTAAAGATCCTTAGAGGGGTTTACAGGTGTTTGGATTTACAGAGGTTTAGAGGGATTTTCAGGGGTTAGAAGGATTAAAGGGGTTTGGGTTTAGAGGGGTTTACATGGTTTAGAGAGACTCACAGGGGTTTGGATGGGATTACAGGTATTTAGAGGGTTTTACATAGGTTCTCAGGGATTTAGAATTGTTTACGGGGGTTATAGATCATTAGAAAAGTGTGCATGGGTTTACAGGGGTTTAAGCGGGTTTAACATGGTGTTTAGATGGGTTTAGAGGGGTTTACAGGGTTTTATAGGGGTTGCTGAGGGTTTGCATCGGTTGAGAGGGGTTTTGGAGGGGTTTGGAGTGGTCTAAGAGGAGGTTTAGAACGGTTTGGAGGGGTTTGGAAGGAGTGTGGTTTAGACGGGTTTTAGATGGTTTCAAAGGTGTTTTCAAACCCTAATGTAAAAACCCACAAACGTAAACCCTCTAACACCTCCTCTGTAGGTTGAGTTAAATTGGAAGTGGTAGTTCAGCTCGCTGAGAGCTGGCCTGGCTGGGGCAGTTCCAGAGCTGAGCACAGCACTAGCTCCACCTGCTGGATAGCTACTGTACTTGAGCTTGTGGTGCACTAGAGCTAGGATCTAGACTAGCTGGAGATTGGCTTGAGAATGGAGAGCGCTCTAGGCTGTGTGAGCTAGGAGTAGAACTGAGGAGGGAGGCTAGGGAGTAATGGCGCCATCCGGAGTTATGGGCTGGAAATGAATAGGGGGGAGAGGAGAGGGTTAGAGGGGGTTTAGACCGGGCTTAGTGTTTAATCAGTTTGATGGGTTTGGTTTATAGGGTTTTTTGTGGTGTTTGAGATGGGGTTTGAGGGGTTTAGAGGCAGCAGCTGTTGAGGTGAGCTAGGGGGGTTAGAGGGGCAGAGCTATTGGAGCTGGAGCTGGACAAGATGGTAGAGGGGAGCGGACTAGAGCTAGAGATATGTAGGTTTTGAGGTTGGTAGAGATAGATGGTTTTACATGGTAGCAGGGGGAGATTTGTAGAGGGTGAACAGTTGGACGAGGAGGGATGCAGGTGATAGGGATTGGGTTAGAGGTATTGCCAGAGGTTTTTTAGGGGTGTTGCTGCTGCCGGGTGTTTGCAGCGGGTTTGCTGCTGCGTTTCCCAGGGTTGTTTACAGGTGTTTGGAGGCTTTTAGTGGTTGAGAGGGGTTTGCAGGGGATTAGAGATGTTTACAGGGGTTTACAGGGGTTTAGAGGGAGTTACAGCTGTTTAGAGGTGTTTAGAGGGGTCACATCAGGTGGAAACCCCTCAAAACCGCTGTAAATAGGGGTTTAGGTGGATTTGCAGAGGTTTTAGAGGGATTTACAGGGACTTTAGAGGGTTTTAGAGGGTTTAGAAGGGTTTAGATGGTGTTATCATGTATTATATCGTTTTATACTATGTTATAATATTAGTATGTTGATATGTATTAGACTGTTTTAGTTTGATTGTATATTTTCCTGTATTTATGTGTATTCTTTGCATAGGGAGTTAGAGTGATATAGGATAGGTGTGTAGTATGAATAAAATGATTGTGTTCTATCGTTGTGTGCCTTAACGTATTATATTGTTATAGTGCAATACAGGGTGTTACATATGAACGTGTTAAAATAGTGTGTATATTTTATATTGTATTGTTTTAGTGGCGTTATGGTATGTTATAGTGTGTTATAGTTGTGTTAGGTGTCATAGTGTGTTATAAAGATGTTAAAATGTTGGTTATATTGCGTTATAGTGTACTTTAGTCGTGTAATGTTTTATATTGCGTTATAGTATATTGCAATGTGTTAGAAAAACGTGTTTATTCTGTGTTATAGTGCATTGTAGTGTTATGTATTATAATGTATATTTAATGTGATAGTTATGTGTTGTAGTGCATTATTATGTATCTTAGGTGTGTTAGAGGGCATGCATTGTTGTCGTGTTATGTTTTATAGTATGCATGTTTAGTGTATGTTATTGGAACAAGTGTATATTGTGTTGTATTACAAGTTTGTAAGTATTAACAAACTGTTAAACTAATGCCTTAATGCCTTGTGAAATTTTTTGTGTATTATTGGTGGCGTTATTAGGTGTTATAGAGAGTATAGTTATAGTTGTATAATGTATTATTTGTCATAGGATAATGGTTCGTTATTATAGAGTGTTATATAGAGTGTTTTATAAAGTGTATCAAGGTTCTAATGTATTATAACGTGTTATCGTGTTTTTATAGTGCACTGGTGTCTTATTAAAATGTATATATACTGTTTGATACGTTTTGGTATTGTTTCATAGTGCTACACTGTTATGATAGTGATAGTATCGCGTCTATTATCGTGTGATAATCGCGTGTTATATTATTATAGTTTTAGTGCTAGACGTTAGTGCATTAGTTTATAGTGTTATATATTGTATTGTTATAGTATATTGTGTGATTACGAACGTGTTTATTCTGTGTTATTTGTGCAGTGCTAGTGTATGTATGATGTGGTATTGGTGTTATTGTCTGTTAAATGCGAGAGTGCATATTTACTTGTTATTGGGTATTGTAGTGTTAGTGTGTTTGTGCTGGTGTATTCTAATGTACTTATGTATACAATATTAGGGTTAGGAGTGTGATAGTGTTTACTGTATCTGATATTGTGTAGTGTGATTGTGACTATTATAGTGCATTTAGTTGTTATATTATATGTAATGTGTGTTAAAGTGGTATATAGTATTGTAGTGTGTAATAGTGTATTATATATGTGTTATTAGAATGTGTTATAATGTCTTTTAAAGTATATATATGTATATATTGGTATTATATAGTGTTATAATGTTAGTGTGTTTTTGTGTATCTGCAGTAACACTAGAAACACTCTAAGACAACGTAACACACTATATAACAGTATAGCATACATTGACTATTTTATTGTTATATAGTGTGTTATAGTGTATTAAAGTGTGTTGTAATATGTTTATAGCGTTTTATTGTGTGTTGGTGCTTTATTGTGTTTATTTATACTATTTTATAATGTTATAATGTTATTGTAGCGTATGAGACTATTATAATGGTATAATGTTATAATGTTATAGTGTGTTGTAGTGTATGAGACTATTATTAATATTATAGTGTTATATTATTATAATGTTATAATATGTGGTATTATTATAGTTATAGTTTGTTATAGTGTACTATACTATATAACCATATAACCATATAACAATTACAGCACGGAAACAGGCCCTCTCGGCCCTTCCAGTCCGTGCCGACCATTTGTTTATCCCCTTGTCCATCTTACCTGCACTAAGACCTTCCATTCCATTCACGACCATATACCTATCCACTTTTTACTCTTAAATGTTAAAATAGCATCCTGCCTCCACCACTTCTGCATGGAAGCTGATTCTCACAGCCACACCTCTGAGTATAGAAGTTCCCCCTCACGTTACGCCCGAAAACCGCTGTTCATTAATTCTCATGTCATTCCTCTTGTTTGAAATCTTCCTTCCCTCAATGGGAAAACGTATCCACGTCATCTCCTGTCTATCCCTTTCTTCATTTTAAAGACTCAATCAAGTCCCCCTAAACTTCTGCGCTCCAAAGAATTAAAAGACCAAACTTGTTCTTCCTTTCTCTGCTAACATAGGTTGCTTGAACCTGGCAAATTCTAGTATATCTCATCGTACTCTCTCTATTTTGTTGACATCTTCCTATAAAAACTAGGCGAACCAAAATTGTGGAACCATACTCCAGAATTGGTCTTACCAAGGCCTTGTACTATTTTAACATTACTTCCTACTCTATTTTCATGCTACTGATTTATAAGGCCGCACAACAAGGACTTTCTTACCACCTATCTACATGCGATTCCCACCTACAGGGAACTATGCCTACAGTTTTTCCTAGATCCCTCTGTTCCACAGCATTCATCATTCCCCACCATTTACCTGTACGTCCTATTTTGATTTGTCCTGCCATGATGTTGCACTTCACACTTATCAGCATTAAACTCCATCTGCCATCTTTGAGCCCATTTTCCAATATGGGCCCAATCTCTCTGTTGACTTTGAAAACTACTTCGTTATCCACAACACCACCTTCTTAGTATCATCTGCATTACTTACTTATCCAATTTTGCACCCATCATCCAGATCATTGATGCACATGACAAACAACAGTGGGACCCAACACAGATTCCCTGAGGGCACCCACTGGTCCACGGCTTCCAACCTGACAAAAGCCATGCCACCATTACTCTCTGGACATCTACCATTCAGCCACTGTGGAATCCATCTTGCTACTTCGCCATTTAACACCAAAGTTGAACCTTCTAACCAAATTTCCATGGGGAACCTTGTCAAAGGCATACTGTATCCATATAAGGGACAACATCCACTGCTTTTCCCTCATCAATTTCCTAGGTACCGCTTCAAAAAAATCAAGAAGGTTTTTTTTTTGTAAACATGACCTTCCAGGTACAAATCCATGTTGACTGTTTCCTGATCAGACCCTGTGATCCGTTGCTTATATTATATTATCTCGAAGTTTCCTTTCCATTAATTTGCCCTCATGACGTCTAACTAATAGGTCGATATTTGCTAGTTTATTCTTTCACCTTTTTAAACAATGGATCAACATGCTCAGTACGCCAATCCTCGGCCACTATTCCGTTTTAATAACATTTTGAAATATTTTGTATAGCTCTGCTATTTCTTACACTACTTCCCTCAAGTCTAGGGAATATCCTGTCAGGACCTGGAGACTTAATCCTCTTTTATATTTTTCAAAAGTTTCAGTACTTCTCCTCTTTGAATCTCATAGTTTCCTAGCTACTCTACTCTTTACCCTTAACTCACCGAGTTCAATATTTTCTTGTCCTTGGGGAATACCGAGAAAAGAAATTGTTCATATCTCGCCCATCTCTTTTGGCTCTGCAGATTGCTGTTACATTCTGGTTCTCTAATGGTCCAATTTTATCCTCGTTATCCTTTTGCTATTAATATAGCTGTAGAAAACCTTTGGGTTTACTTTCACCTTTCTTGCAAGCAACCTCATATCTTCTTTAGCTCTAATTTCTTTCTTAGATTCTTTTTGCATTATTTTAACACATATACTATATGTACTATAGTTTGTTATAACTGTTTTTTTGTTTGATTATATTATAGTGTGTCATAGTGTTGACAAAATGTTAATTATTGTGTGTTATAGTGTTAAATTGTTTTTGGTGCATTTTACTATATGATAATTGTATTGCAGTATGTTTTAATGTTTGTAGATGTTTGTAGTGTAAATTTAGTGTATAGTTTATTTTGATAGAATGTATTATAGTGTATGTTACAGTGTTATCGTGCATTAATGTTGTTTTTGTGTTATATATGTTTTATTGCTATTATGTTAGTGTATTATAGTGCATGTATGTGTATTATCGTGCTGTGTTTGAGTATTAGTGTATATAAGATACATAAAAATATTATTTTTTTATGTGTAATATAGCATTATATTTTGATGTAGTGTGAAGTAGTGATATAGTGTTTTTTACGTGTATTTATAGAGATTTGTATTATAATGTGTTATAGTGTGTTATAGTGTATTATAATGTTATGTTATTTGGTTATAATGTTTAGTTTGTAATAGTGTACTATAGTAGTTTACTGTTTACATTGTTATTAGGTATGTGTATTATGTTGTTATAGAGTATTATAGTTATAATGTGTTATATTTATAACAATTACATACTTTAATACACCTATTAAACACCATAACACAATATTACACACTTTCATGTTAAGTAACACGACAAATTCACTATAACCATATAAAATGCCCTTTGAAATATAGACGATAACCATGATAGTATAAAACATATGGGAATTAAGATACATGCAACACGCTATAACACATTATAATGCACGACCACAAACACTATAACTAATTATTAATACACGTTGAACACATTATAACGCCACTATAATCTCTATCCGTAAATCTATCACGATTTTCATCTCCATTTATACCTTCATCTCTCTTAGATACACCTCTTATCTTTATCTCCAGTTCCATATACTAACTCATTCTAGCTCCAGCTTCCGTCTCCAGGTCCATCACAGCACAGCTCCAGCTCCAACTCAAGTCCAACTTCCATCACTTCCCCTTTCTCCATCTCCTGCTCGTGCTCAGATTCTGTACTCCCGCCAACCTCCAGGACCCATCTCGGTGTCCAGTCCATCTTTATCTCTAATTCCTCTATATTTTTCTCCAGCTTCATATCGTTCTTTCTTAAGCTCCAGCTCCGCTCTATCTCCTCCTCAACCTCCTGTTCCATCTCCAGTTGATCTCCAGCCTTCTTCTAGATCCATCTCTTAACTCAAACTTTCTGCTCCACATCCGTCTCCATCTCCAGCCCCATCCCCAGCACCAGTCTGCTCCATCTCCACGACAATCTCAGGCACCATCAGGTCCATTTTCGGAATCCCAGCTCCATCTCCATCTCCAACTCTAGCTGCATTTCTAGCTCTAGCTCTATGCTCCATCTCCAGCTCGACCTCCATCTCCATCGGACATCTACAGCTCCATCTCCCATCTCAGCTCCAGCTATATCTCCAGCTCTTGTTGCATCACCAGGGCCACCTCGAGCTCCATATCCACCTCCATCTCCAGCTCCAGCCCCCCCCCCCCCTCCATCGCCAGGTCCATCTTATCTCCATCTCTTCTCCGCATCCATCTCTAGCTCCACCTCTCTCCAGTTGCATCTCCAGGCCATCTCGAGCTGCATATACAGCTTCATCCCCAGCACCAGCTTCCAGCGCCATCTCCTAGCTACATCTCAGGCACAATATTCAGGTCCACCTCCAGATTAGTTCCATCTCCATCTCCACCCATAGCTCCAGGTCCATCTCCTGCTCCATCTCCAGAGCAATCTCCAGCTCCATTCTCCATTTCCATCTCAGCTCCTCCTCCAGCTCCATCGCCAGGTACCATCTCTCGCACCAACTAGCTCTATCTCTTTTCCAGCTACATCTGCAGGGCACCAGATCTATCTCCACTCCAGCTCCAGCTCACATCCCCAAGCTCTGGGTCCTGGTCCAGATCATCTCCAGCGCCAGCACCAGGCTCCAAACTCCTGTTGCTGCTCTAGATCCACCTCCAGCTTTGCTCCAGCTCAGCTCCAGCTGCAACTCGATCTCCTCCTCCATGTCCTGCACCAGCTTGCTCACTTTCCGCTCCATTCCCCAGTTCATCTCCAGCTCCATTCCGCACCTCCAGGTCCATCTCCAGGTCTAGCTCCATCTCCATCACTTGATCCACCTCTATTTTTTTCGCCAGCTCCTTTATTATCTCTCTCTGCTCCAGCTCCGCACAGCTCTATCTGCACCTCAGGCT
>JAVHYY010000805.1:0-94795 GCA_035221665.1 Okamejei kenojei
CATTTTTAGAGAGATAGTATTGGTTAAGCTTTTTGAGGTTGGCCAATTGCTGCCCAGGGGATGCTTAATTGAGGTTGGATAGGCAAGTCATATATGAGAAAAGGGCATTGGAGGAATGGAGATGGGATTGTGGAGGGGGATGATGTGTAAGTAATGCATCCATGGCTTTGAATCTGGGAAGCATTTGTATTGAACGATCTAGGTTTGCGGTTTGGGGAATATTGGATGAGCCGTCTAGCCTGGAGTTGGTGAACTTGATTGTGTGCGACGGATTGGTCAGCAGGGTGAGGTGAGCAGGGGTGGCATGGGTGGGAGCTGCCAGCAGTGAGAAGATTTGATTTTGTAGGGCATGCATGACATGAAATTCCATGGGAATATTTGATTCCTTTTGAAAATTCAAATTTAAAATGACCTGACTCACAAAGGATTACGTTGATAATGGGGCTGTTTGTACCTTACATTGGTACAACGCACGTCGTTGCAGGGCGGCTAATACAAGAGATAAAAAGTCGTTTCATATTCCATGTTCTCACTGCGATAACATGCAACTGGGAATTTCCCCGCCCTTCCGACCTTTGCTTTGGCTTCCTAACCTTTTCACTTTTTGGGGTTGCATCTCATTCACAATCCTTTCCCTGTTTATCCAAATTATCAATGAAAGTAATGCGTGGAAGATATCTATCCTCTAATATCTTTTTTAGTTTTAGTTTCCACGGAGATATTTAAATCAACGGTGAACAGTGGACTCAATTCTGGAAATTAAGCATAAAGGAAGAGTTATGACAAGACAAGTGAAGCAAATGTACATTGGCAATGTGGTACTATTGAGAGTAAACAGTCTTGGCAGGGCAAGGTGAGGTCCTCGACCCAAAACCGTCACCTTTATCCATGTTCTTCCAGAGATGATGCCTGTCCTGATGAGTTACACCTGTCACTATGCCCCTATTGTGCATTACCCAGCATCAGTCCTTCCTTGTTTGGACAGTTTGTGAACTCTGCACAGGCAAGTCAAATCACAGCCAAAAGCCCGGGGAGGAAATGGCTCTTGCCACCCAGTGATGCAAAGCCACAAAGTGGCAAAGGAAAGCCGGGGAAGCTTTCTCGGATCACCACTCACTTCGTAATCACCAGCTAGGGCAACCTTGGTAATTCAGACCTCAGAAGTACTAGGTTTAGCCTACTGATTCTTCTACATCATGTTACCACAGACAAACTCAAGCCTCCAGTACAATGGTGAAACAAAAAAGAGAAGCGGCAGGGTGGCCACAGCGGGTAGAGTTGCTGTCTTAACAGCACCAGAGACCCAGGTTCAATCCTGACAGGAGTGCTGTCTGTATGGAATTTGTACATTTCCCCAAACGTGGTTTTTCTCCGGTAATAATCGTTGTCTCCCACAATCCAACATGTACAGGTTTATTGGTTAACAGTAAGATATATAAACGAGAACATACCAGTTTGAAAGTTTGATCGTTATTTAGATGAGGATGTTACAAATGAGGGATTACGTGAAGAAGACCCCGCCTGGCGCAATGCTCGGCATTCTTCAAGTGCAGCGGCGTGAAAAACCAAGACCTATAGCCGGAGTAGATAGTAAGGCTTACTAGAATAGTATACTACAGATGTTCATTTTATATTTCGAGGGTTAGGAATGAGGCAAATTAATCCCTCATAGTAACTCCTCATAAAATAACGATCATAACTTCAATCTGTAAGTTCTCGTTTTATCTTATATTTTACTTCGGTAAGTAAATAGTAAGTGTGTGTAACTACGTGAAAGATTTGATTGCTCTGGTTTTTTCATGCAGTAGATCATTTCCATTATGGACTCATGCTTGAGTTTACACAGTATAGTAGTGAATATTTATAGTATATATTGCTTGAAATTATGCAATAATTATTTAATTATAATAATAAAAGAAAAGTATATAACCCCTCTCTCCGGGGGAAATTACAAGCATATGTTATGCAAACAAAGCAAAACATTTGAACTGAACCCAACACAGCTTGTGACAACCCTGGCTCTGTGACAATCAGGTTTATCATTAAAATCTAGAAAAGTTCCTCTTTAGGGACCATCCTGCGGTTCTCCAGAATTTGGTTCGAGCGGCATCTTGGCCTGAACATTTGCCGCGGACATTGATAACGCCCTTGTGGTGTGAGATTTAACGATCAGTGTCTAACCCGTTAATCCAGAACCTGTTTATCCATGCTAGAAATAGTATGTACTGTCCTTTTTTTTGTTGTTTATTGTAGGTATTGAACATTGGTGTTCACAATCTCGGAGACTTTTTATTCAATATATATTAAATCAGATGCTTAACCAATCACCAAGTTTTTATTGTTGGTACAGGTATGTCTTTAAGAGACATATGGTTCCAATTCCTTTCTTGGCTTGCTTTGTTTGCTTAGATCATTGACATAAAACGTCAATTTTATCTACAGACAACTGCATACAATGTAACCGCAACATTTGTAATGTTTGTACTCATTGTGCTGATATTAATGTCTTCAGCATAGCCACTTTATAAATATTAACTTTCTGAAAAGACAGTGACGTAATGGGAGTCCATTGCCAAAACAATGTGAGAACTGTAACTGACATACCAGATTTCTGTATATCTGGGTTGGTGGGTAGGATTTTATTAAAATTCCTCTCATAAATCGGGATTTTAACGATAATATGACCCGATAAATTGTCATTCTGAAAAATTGTTCGAAATAGGAGGACAAAGCACTCCGAGCTCCATTAATGGTACTATAACTCAGTGCAATATAGCATGGAACGCCAATACATCCGATATGTTTGCAGTATGATAAAATATATCTGACTGTATACAAAAGATTTCCCATTCCTTATATAAAACATATATTGTTTCTTAGGGCTATATCTCCAAGCTGCAGTTTATGACATCCATGGCCCTATCCGACATTCATCAGAACCTGCAGTTTAACAATTAATACGGTCATGCAATGGAAGACTTCTGCTGTTACTGGATGTACCATCAATTACTGCCACCTGGGATTTGTCTTGAATGTCTGAATCATTATTATGAGTACCAATGGGAACTATGGCTGTGTTAAGTATTGGTCCCTAGATAAGGGACGTATCAGATTATTGAACTAATAAGAACAGATACTACACTTGATCTTAGCCAAAAGGCCGAGAAGCTTATACCGATTTGGAACCACCAAATGCCTGCGGCGGAGACTTGCTCTATTTTTGGTGAAACATTGCCTAATCAGGCAAAATGGCCGAAAACATAAAAGACTATACTTCCCCAATGTAGCGAGAATGCATCCACCGTAAATGATCCTAGGTCTGGCTCCCATGAGACACATTTAGACCACTGGAGATTTAATCCAGTCACAACAGATCAACATTTGGTACTCATACTGTCTGACAATGTTTTTTAAACTTTTTGATTTAACATTCATTCTGTATTGTCATTGACATTCGTGATCTGTTGTACTTACCACAATTTGTCTTCTCTCACAGCTGTGGTATTGTCTACTCGTAATTGAACATGTATGTTCTTTATTGTAGAACAAATGGCTATCAATGCATAAAACGCCCCCAATAACTCCAAATAATTCAACCATTACATGTGTGTTTGGAGAATTAAATCGTCTTGGACAGTCCATCGACCACCACAACTGGTGTCGTTGTCCTTTGGCTCCCATCTGAGAGCACTTCCCATCAGTCTGTAATACCACTGAAGACTGCTGAACAAGCACATTTTTACTTCTAGTAACTTGTGCAACATTGAGAATCCATCATGCAATTCAGCTCAACCTTTTTAATTGGTAACTGCATGGACCTAATCAATGACCTGCACGCTTTTTATGCTTATTCTATGGTCATTTGCAGACTTTGATCACTTTAACACTATCACTTAACTGTAGAGTGAGATACTTTTGGATGGTGGTAACGATAATGTTTTACAAGATAAGTACAGGTGTTTGGTTAAACATATTGTTAATTAGTTGCGAATGAAAGTTACATTATCAACTGTATTAAGACAAACCCCAAATTTATAAATTGTTTTTGGGATGCCTGTTACAACTGTTGTTGTTTGGATGTACAGAACCTTTAGCCTTTCCAATGTGGCCTGGGTTGCTGATCCCTTCTTCAAGCTGTATACTCTTTTTACAATTGATACCTGTTGCATAGATAGTCATCATTACAATGTGATTCTGAGCCTCATTAACTTTGCCAAATTGCATTTGGGTTTTTTTCAAATAATTGTCGTGAGCAATCTTGGTAGGGATGAATTAATGGAACCATTGTCAATTAATTTCAAGTTGACCATAACAGGCATCTTAAGTTACCTGAATATGCAAGGCAGCATTTGTGATTTTAGGTCTAATAATGTTGGCAGTGTTCAGCCTTTTTTTTAAATAAACCAACAGTTTGTTACTGTTTTTGAAGTGTATGTAAATGTTTACTGAAACCAGATTGACTTCTGACCCAGTACTGAGGTGTCTGGAATAATATTCTTGCGCTCCTGACCCCCATACTCGTGTACATTCAATCTCCATACTGATGAGTCAGTACTGGGTAGAATTACAACACCAAGCACGAATCAGATTTAATGCAGAAATTAAAAACATAGTAATCTTACACCTACCAGGAGGTTGTTTCCCAGAAATTCCATGTGTGATAGGAATGAAGTTTCTGTACTTCCGTAATGAACCAGAAGGATTTCCTTCTCTTAATATAGGGGTTCATATTCAACCTGTTTGTTTTCTCAAAGCAGGGATGAGAATGTTTTATAAGGCAAATATCCTTAATTTGTTTGGGCAGTTTTTCATCAATCATAAATCTGGTTATTGCTTTTCCCACGTAATAATTTCTGCATTTTATGGGTATAATGTTAGCCAAATGGCAATTTTTCATCATACAATTGGGTTTGAATATGCATTGCACTGTGTAACACAAGTATGTCTTAAAAGTATTGGACATTCATCGACCCATGTGTCTTCCCCAAATGCAGTGATGCCAATGAATATCAGCTTAGAGGACATGCTGGAACACATAGTCCTGTCATTGCATCGTTTTCAACTCATGGTGCCAATTACTGAGTTACTGTTGGCACCCTGAGCGAGACAATAAACGGGGTGTTTTTATATGTTTTTTTTTACTGTTTCAGTCATAACAGCTTCTTGGAGTAGGTGAGAAACCAAATAATGTTGGCCGCCAGGTTCAACCATAGCCTCACCAGTCCCGATTATAGCAAAAAATTGGTGCTACATCGGGAACACCCGGAGCTGTATTTTGTGCTCTGGAAGTATGCACATAAGTAGGGGTCACCAGCTTCAGGATCAGTTTCTTCCTGCCCTGGTACTCCCGAGTCAGGATCAGTTTCATCCTGCCCTGGTACTCCGAAGGCTCTAGGAGACTTCATCCAGACCTAAACAAGGCACTGGTGAATGAGATTTCTCATTTTTATAGGCACCATACTCAGTGTATGGGGGGGGGAAGATCCTTTCGGAGCCTGCCCTTAGAATGCTCATGAGGTCTTAAAACCCTTAATTGTTTTAGAATTTTGAGCATTTTTATCTTGCTCTAAATACTTCATCCAGACCTATGTACGGCACTGGTGAATGAGATTCTCATTCTTTTTAGGCACCATACTCAGTGTAGGTAAACTCCTTCGGAAAGAATCTCATGGGTCTTTAGAAACCTTGACTGATTAGAAATTTTGGAGCATTTTATCTTGCTCTAGTGATCTCATCCAGACCTAACCAAGGTACTGGAGAATCAGAACCATTTTCATAGGCACCATACTCAGCGTATGAAAAACTCCTTTGGAGCCTGCCTTACAGGAAGACAATACCTGGGTTCAAGAACCCTTGACTAAGTCAAGTGTGGAGCATTTTCTCCATTTCCAGCCTCCCCCACATTTTGTCCTCCCTTGGAGGAGAGTTACTTATTTACTGTTTTGTATTGGTGCATAAACCATATATGTTTAAAATTGTAATTCTGACAGGCACATTCTGCTTGCAGAATATTTGTATTAATGAATGAATGAATGAATGAATGCCTTTTTATTGTCACTATACACATGTACAATGAGATTAAAAGCTGCTCCTACTCAGTGTAAAAAACAAAAAGGGGAGGGGAATAAGGTGCACACAGGTTTTCTGCGACGCTATGTACATATCTATAAAAGACAATGGATAAGTAGAATTACAGTTACAGTACAAATTACAGTAGGTGGATAGATGAAGGTCGGGGGTTAGGCTGTGAAGTCAGTACATGTGTGAGTTCAGGGAGATAATGGATTTTGGAAAGAAACTGTTCTTGAGTCTATTTGTCCTTGTGCGTGATGCACCTATAGCGCCTCCCTGAGGGCAGCAGGTTGAACAGGCCAAATGCAGGATGGGAGCTGTCCTTGATAATGTTCTTCGCCCTGCTGAGGCAGCGGGAGGTGTAAATGTCCATCAGAGAGGGGATAGAGGGCAGCTGAATGATCTTCTGTGCTGACCTAACTACTCTCTGTAGCCTCTCGCTGTCTGCCATGGTGCAGCTGCCGTACCATGCTGTAATGCAGTATGTCAACTGGCTCTCAATGGACGAGCGGTAGAGAAGGTCAGCAGCAGGTTGGAGTCCAGGTTGTGCTTCCTGAGGACCGTCAGGAAGTGCAGCCGCTGCTGAGCCTTCTTGAATGACCGCTGTGATGTTATCTGTCAGGAGATGTCAGCGGAGATAAGGAAGCCGAGAAACCGGAAGGTGTAGACCCTCTCCACACACTCGCCGTTGATTGTATAAGGGAGCTAAGTCGGTGCTGTGCCTCCTGAAGTCGACAATTGAGCTCTTTGGTTTTCTTGGTGTTCAGAACCAGGTTGTTTTCTGAGCACCCAAGGTTTGTCAACTTCAGGACTTCCTCTCTGTAGGCTGCCTCGTCTCCTTAAACCTCAGTATCACACATTTCCATAACGAAAACTCCATCTGGTAAACATATACTCAGAGCAGACTTTTATTTTTTACAATTACTGGGTATTTGGAGCCGGCATTTAGCGCAGCCGTTATCTCCAAACCCATTCTAAATAGCGGGTAAATAGCGGGAGCCGGGCTTTTTATAGCAGCCCTTATCTCCCGATCCGATCTAAATCGGAAACTGCGGTTCCAGCGTGTTCTATTCAATTACCGCAGTTTAAAAAATACATTCACTCTAGCTGGCTCCGTATTTTGAGCCAGAGTTACAGAGTTTTTAAAAATTTTCAAAGCACATCAGCACTCTTGCTGGGCTCTGCAGACGTACAGAGTTTAAACCCACTAGCATAGGAAGATTCAACAGCGACTTACCTGCGGGTTAAACTTACGCTGGTGGGAGCTGCGCTCTCCACCCTGTCTGAGCTTCACATGTGTCGACGTAATGCCGACAATGCGCCAGGCAGAGTCTTCTTCACGTAGTCACTCACGTGACTCCCGAAGTAAACTTGGCTTGGTTTAATCATAAATTTGTACCTAGTTTGTGTAGGATAGTGTTAGTGTGCGGGGATCGCTGGTCGGCAAGGACTCGGTGACCAAGGGCCAGTTTCCGCGCTGTAATCTCTAAAACTAAAACTGGTGAGAACAGGGAAAGGATTGCATTTTTTCAAAATAAACACTGGAAAGGAAATGAAAAATCAATAAAATAATCAACGAAGGTAACTCAAGCTTCAATCATTGCTTCTTCCACCTCAGTTGGGATCAGAGCTTGGGTGGGGCAAGCAACAAGTGGTTCCCATTTGCTAGTGACAGAAAGCATTTTAAGGATGAATGCATGCCTCTATCTCCTCAGAAGCTGTCCAAACGTTCACTCTGTCAACCAGGTTTGTCTGGCCTCAGGGAAACTGGGGAAACCTGGCAGGCAAGAAAGACTGGGTCAGAAGGCAAACTGCAGTTACAGCACCGTTTCAGGGACCTAATTAACAGGAGCATTTTTGGCAATAACCTAATCTATGACTCCCTATAATCTGCCTGACTCCTTCCACTTTATCCAGTTCTTGATTTCCTCTGACTCCGCCTATCAAGCCTTCCTCCAAAGGAATGAGCAGTCAGAGGAGGTAGTTGAGGCAAATACTGTAACAATATTTAAAAGACATTTGGACAGGTACATGGTCAGGAAAGGTTTTGTGGGATAAACGAGGGCAGGTGGGACCAGTATAGATTCGGGGATGCTTGGTCAGCATGGCAAGTTGGGGCCGAAGGGCCGGTTTCTGTGCTTTATGAGTCTCACGGCCTACCTTACACTAACAGCCTACCACGTTGCATATCACGATTGTAATCATGTATTGTCTTTCTGCTGACTGGATAGCACACATAAAAAGAGCTTTTCACTGTACCACAGTATATGTGACAATAAACTAAACTAAAGCATCCCATCCCCTGCTATTAATTCGCTTCCCCATTACTACAACCTCCTCCTCCTGCATGTAATTCTTTTATCGGTTTTTCCAAATTGCCAGGTAGCCAGGGCTGGAGTAAATTAAAACCTCTCTGACCCTCACAACCTTTCTCCTTCTACCCTACCACTCCTGTTTTTGGGAGCATTGGTAACGACTTTAATGATTTTACTGAGAGATGCAAATATTGCCTGCAATGGGTCTGAATTGAGGTGCAGTTAAGAATTCAACCACATGATGAACCGACACCACTTCTCAGCCAGGCCAGGTAAAGGCATAAAAAACAAGATGGACAACCCCATAGTATTATGACTACTCTCTCTTCCTGGCCAACTGTCTTAAAAAATATATATTTAATTTAAACTACCCAGCTGCAGGAATTCAATCTCGTGTCTGGGATCAATGGTCCAGACTTCGACTTGTTCAATAACACCAAACTGGAGTTATTAGACTAGCAGAAGTCTGGACCAATGTATCCTGATTTGCTTCGTTATATGGTTGGGCTTCAAATCCTACTCAAATCAACGACGGGAAAGGGAAATGTCATGATGCAGAAAGATTGATGGTTGATAAGACAACAGCAGAATGCCTAAATCTATCTATATAATTAAAAGTCTCATCTTGACCACTTCCTGTCTGCGCTGTATATTGATTTTAGAAAAAACGCTACCCTGCATCGCTGTGATTTATGGCCATCTTACTCACAGTCCTCCTCCGCTGAGCCACCCCTGAGGATTTTTCCTAATCGATGAAAATAAAAAAGTTATGAATGTTTAAAAAACATTGAGATCAGCTGATTGGTCCACTCGTCTGTCAATCACTGTGATGAAGGTAACGCCCCTTCGGGGGGGGCAGGACTATAAAACCCTGGATGCCTGGAAGTGAGTCAGTCACTCTGCAAGATCGCAAGGGAGAGGCCACAACTGTCATTCTAAGCTGTGAATCAACTGAACTGTGAGTCTGCAATGTACTTGCAATAAAACGATTTGATTAGCCCTTAATGATATTGCCACTGAGTTGTTTGGCCTGCTGCCCTGCCTGTGCTTGAAAGTGCAATGCTTAATTGGAATGAAATGAAAATGAAATGACAATGCCATATGCGTTATTTGGCATGCTGCCCTTCCTGTGCATGAAACTGGAATGCTTTATTAGGTCCGACTGTGTTTGGAAGGAATAAATGCTTTATTAGGTCCGACTGTGTTTGGAAGGAATTAATGCTTTATTAGGTCCGAACTGTGTTTGGAAGGAATAAAAGCGGTCCGACTGTGTTTGGAAGGAATTAATGCTTTATTAGGAAAGGAATAAATGCTTTATTATGTCCGACTGTGTTTAGGTCCAAAAGTCTCGCCTCATTTTGTAACTTCCGCTTAGTGGACAGGTCGCGCAAATTGCGTAATTTCCGGAGAGTGCAGAGGTCACGCTAATTGCGTCATTTCCAGTAAGTGCAGAGGTCACGTTGATTGCGGAAATGCCGCTGACTGTAGAAGCCCCACAGTGGTGAGGCCGCACGCAGCCATGTGAGTAGATTCAAGAAAATATATTGTCATATATATTGTGCGTGTGTGTGTGTGTGAGTGTGTATATTGGAATTGGTGGAGAGGTGGAATATTGCGTTGGAGGGAACCAGCCCTCCCGTGTGAAAACTGGGACCCAAGCGTGGTCCCACTTGGTCGAGTGTTTATTATAGATTCCGTTTCCAAACCAGTGGAAAAGAAAATGTACAATCTGCGTAATGAGTTCTAGTCAAACACTTGCAGCATCAATAGATTTACTATAATCATACATAATATACATGTAATTTTTAATTTTATAATGGAAAATAACTAAACCTACGAGAAATTGTGATTTTCATGCAATGGCATAAAAGAAACTATGCAAGGATCCGCAAAGGTTTAGCCCAGTGGTTTTCTTTCTTGCATGCAAATCCCTAATTCCCACACACCAGCGGTTTGGTACCATCAATGTGAATCCACTAATCCATTGGATGACAAGAATTTTCCAAAAGTTCAATCAGCCTATTTGTACATTCTGCCACATTACAAAATGTGTGTTATAAATACATTTGTATGATATTTAAAATGAAAATATTTACATAATTTGTTTTACATTACAGTTCTTGTAACATATTCTAATGCTTTGCTGTGTTATCAATGGTAGGTCTGTACTGCAGATACATACCGACACAAAATGTAACAACCACCTACTATTATTCTTTGCATCTCATCATTCATCTAACACAAATGGGATTTTTTTCGTTTATTAATGGGACCACATAATATTGATTGCACAGTATTTCTTAAAAGCTTGTGAATCTACAGCTAACAATCGTATACCCATTTTCTTGTACCATTATTAACCTGCTGTTGAGAAGTTCACTACAGAATTCGAAACAACTTATCAAAACCTTTCAAGAAAACCACTTAACAGTCATTAATCAAGATGTGGTTTTCTCTACTTCGGCTCCAGAAATGTTGGCACAGTTTAGAGCGCACAGATTCAAAATCATGCACTTATACCACATACATCACTTCTAATAATTTATATTTAAACAGCTATTTATACAAATCACCTATCACAGATCACAGACCCCAAAGTCAACTTCATGAAGAAAGGTCGGGAAGTTATGGCTTAGAGCAAACTAAGTGGTCACAGCCGCAATATAACACTGCAGTTTACTATTTTCAAATTTATATGAAAGCCTTCCAATGAACTTGAAAAAAAATAAGGTCATAAGTGATCTCCCCAACGATTTGCATTAATTTGCTGCATGGCATGATTACTGGTTCAGCTATTTCAAAGACTATCTTTGCAGAACTGTTTTAACGTAGCAAAGATGTGGTCGGTTTAACGCAGATGATCAATACAAACTGATTCTGAGCTGTTTCCTCACAGTAGTAAATTTGCCTATAACTAAAGATAATTTAAAAGTCTAATTGCAGTAGCTGTTACCTCAGTGATACCATTGGAAAACAAGATTAGCAGGAGACATGGTAATGGCATATATATTCAAATGGTTTAATGGGAGGCAACACATTCATTCTGGAGACCTTCACGTCAAGCAGCAAGGAAATATTTTAGATAATTTGGCTGGAGCCCCGCAAAGCTCTCATGGTCCTTGACAAATTATTTGGCTGAGATCAGAAATCTAAACGTTTCATCTGTCACCATGGGGTTCTGAACAAGATCGCACATCATTATTTTCATTGAAGGGGACAGATCTTCAGCTGCCCAAGGTTGCTGGCTGCTATCCCAGGGAAGAAGCGCCATGGTGCGCCGCGGCAGTTAGTGCTGCTGCTTCACACCGTTCGGGGCCTGGGTTCAATCCTCACCACGGATCCATTCACGTCACGTTTTCTCATTGAGGAGCAGTTAAGAATCAACCACATTGATGAACCGACACCACTTCTCAGCCAGGTTAGGTAAAGGCATATTGCCTGCCATGTGCTTAAGATTTCCCCCTACTTCCCAAAGTGCTGACAAGTTAACTGGAAACTATAAATTAAATATTTCTTAGTGTGATTAAGTGGCAAAAGAATCAGTAGGGACTGAAGGTGATGCAGCTTGGGGCGTATGGGAGAGAATAAGATTTGCAGGGTGACAGTTGGTAAGAGAATAGGACTGAAGGGATTCCGCTGCTGGGAGTCAGTGTAGATCTGACGAGCTGAAGGGACTCCATCAGTGCCAGAAAAAGGATGCTATTGTAGTACCACCCTTGAGTGAAACTGGGGTCAGCGGTCTGCAAGCCACTCCATTAGGATTTTCCAAGTGAAGGGATTAGTGGCCAGCAAGTCTGAGAGCATTGCAGCACCAGATCTTTTCCATTGTTTACAAATCACTTTCTGAACTGGTAAAATAAATAATTAGATAGTTGTCCTGCAGCAGTTCACATAGATAGATAGGATAGTACAGCATAGGTATAGGCCCATCGGCCCACAATGAACATGCCAAATATGATGCCAAGTTTAACTAATCTCCTCTGCCTGTACATGATACAGTACATATTCCGTTATAGGAAAATGACGGTGGGTATGAAGAAAGGTCTCGACCTAAAAAGTTACCTATCCATGTTCTCCAGGGATGCTGCCTGACCAGCGGAGTTACCATAGCATAAACAAAACAATAGCTACCAGCATTGCAATGGCCCAAGATTGACCTCCATTCAAGGAAGGTCAGTGTTGGACATTGGGCTTATCTGGGTGCAAACGCACACAGTTCATATTATGAAAAGCTGTCTCACATATTGCAATTAATGAGGAAAAAACTTTCTCTCAGCAATGCTGTCAGAGGTCTGTGTAAAGTGAGTCTGGTCAATCTCAATCTAGATCTCAGTAACATTGGTTCTGAAAAACACAACACACCACATAATTTTGTAAGAATTGACACTAAACAGGCAGTCTCATTCAGTCAGCTGATGCCAGAGACAGAAAAAAAAATTATTGATAAATATTCTGCCATTTAATTTATGATCTGAGAGCAGCAATTAAGGAGGGCCAGCATGGGAATTGGTAGAACAAAATTATATTGCAGCTGCAGGGAGTACTATCTGTCCATGCAGTTAAGCCACCCGAATAGACTAAAGTAAAAACAGCATTATTTGGAACTGCAGATGCCCTTACTTGATCTGGCAATGGAGGACATTAGATGTTTTTTGAATTTGTAGATGAGTAAAGCAGTTTTATGTGAGAAGGTGGTAGATAGTAGAGGATAATACAAATGTGATATCTACACTGAACCAACATCCTTCATCTTGATATGTTAAAAAAAAGGAGTTCAAATAAAGACCAGTCTGAAGAAGGGGCTCGACCCGAAACGTCACCCATTCCTTCTCTCCAGAGATGCTGCCTGTCCCACTGAGTTACTCCAGCTTTTTGTGTCTCCAAAACAATGCTGTTACATTTCAGTTTGGAAAGAGAAATGTGTCAGCCCAGCAAGCAATATACAAACACCATAAAGACAGCACTGTAGTCCGGATCAAACAACCTGGTTTCTCTGGCGCTATAAGGCAGCAACTCTACTGCTGTGCCATTGTGCCACACAAGAATGGACACGAGCAATTACCATGCAGCCATTTTGAAAGGCAAGTAACCATAGGACATTGACACCCAGTAGCTGACAGGCATCGGGTGCTGGTGGGAGAGTGGTCTTCACTCAAAAACGGCTGACAAAGAAAAATTGTTAACTGTGGTGACAAAGGAAAATTGTAAAAGCCATTGAAAATCAACTTTAAAAACGATGCTGGAATTCTTTTTTTTTTTTTTTTTTTTTTTTTTTAAATATTTTTTTATTGTAGAAACAATATATACCAAGTACACTCTTATACGACATTGAGAGTTATATAATGTATAAAATTATAACATATTGATTATTGATTAATACTATTTATGATAATTGTAGTATTATCCATTATACATTTCATTGTTATTTATTTTATATAATTGGGAGTATATGTAGTATATTCCTAAAATAAGTAATACACTTAGATTTCTCAAATCATAGATATTCTTCTAATTACCAAATAGAAATCCCCGCTAATATAACTACGTAGTACCCAATCTTAAACAAAGTTTTTTTTGATATTCATAATGTTATCAAAATATTAATAATGTTTGTATTATTGTTAATTTTATATTTCATAATTATTGTATAATTGAAAATACATAGTTTTATATAATTACAAGTTTAAGACATCTATAATCTTTTCATACGAACAGAAATAAGTGTGTACGTAATTAAAAATTTATATAATATGTTTCTATAATTTTTTCCTTAATTAAAGATAGAAAGATAGAGAAAAAGAATAGAAAATAGAAAAGAAAATGTGAAAGTTTGATGGAGATTGAAGTATTACTAAATAATCCAATCTTGGAGATACATTCATGATTTGTTATGTGTATTTCTTCATCCATTCAGATATTCAGGCCTCAGTCAAGTCCCTGCGCCGAACCATTGTGACCCTGTAGATATTTAATATAGGGAGACCATATCTCCTTGAAGAGATCTAACCTGTCCATAAGGACAAGTCTCAATCTCTCCAAGTGAAGTGTCTCCGTCATTTCTGTATTCCACATTTTAATTGTTGGGGATACAGGGCCTTTCCAAAATTTTAATATTAATTTTTTCCCAATTATTAAAGAATAGTCGATAAAAGTTCTATGATTCCTTGTAATTATTTGTTCCGTTTCCGGTATTCCAAGTATGATTAACTTTGGGTCATAAATCATAGTAATATTAATAACTTTCGAGATTATTTTGAATATTTCATTCCAATATTCTAAAATCTTCGTACAATTAGTAAATGAGTGTGACAGAGTTGCTTCCATGATTTGACATTTATCACATATAGGTGATAGTTTTGGAAATATATTATGTAGTTAAGATTTAGAATAATGTAATCTATGTAAGATTTTAAACTGTATAAGTGCATGTTTAGCATTTAAAGAGCAGTAATGTATATGTTGTAGGCTTTCTTCCCATATTTCTGGACTTATTATTTGACTTAGTTCATTTTCCCAGCGCTGTCTATGTATTTCCGATGATGGGATATCACTTTCCAACAAAATATTGTAAATGTATGATATCATTTTTTCTGTATTTGGATGTTTATTCAAGCATTCATCTAAAATGTCACTCTTTCTATTTCTGTTCTTGTGTATTTGCAGAGATATAGTTTCTGATTTGTAAATATCTGAAATATTCATTATTATGAAGCCCGTAAGTTTGTTGTAATTCTTGAAATGAAAGAAAAGAATTATCCTTATAAAGATCCCCTATATTTAAAATTCCTTTATTTTTCCATTGTATAAAAGCTTTATCCATCATTGACGGTTTAAACGTAAAGTTGTTGGCAATTGTAAGAGCTAGCGGTATAAATTTTAGTTTTAGTGTTTTCTTTATTTGTTTCCAAATACGTATTCCACTTTCTATTATCAAATTTTTCACTATAAATTTTCTTAGGTACATTAGTATTAGCAAATATTATAGAGCTAATTTCAAATGGAAAACAGTCTTCTCTTTCCATTTTTAACCAATTTGGTTTATTATCTATTTCTCCTAACCAAAAATTCATATTTCTAATGTTAACTGCCCAATAATAAAACATAAAATTTGGTAAAGCTAAGCCCCCGTTTATTTTAGCTTTACATAAATGTTTTTTATTATTCTATGATTTTTATAATCCCAAATAAAGTTAGTGACTATTGAATCTACTTTTTTAAAGAAATTTTTAGAGAGATATATCGGATTGATTGAAATAAATATAATAATTGTGGGAGGAAAATCATTTTTATTGCGTTTATTTTACCTAACATTGAGATAGGTAAGCTTTTCCAATATAAGATATTTTTATTTAATTTATTCAATATAACGGGAAATTAGATTTAAATAAAGAGTCAAATCTTTTTGTAACAAAAATACCAAGATATTTTAATATTTTCATTTGTTATCTTAAAAGGAAATTGTTGTAATATCTGTAAATTATTCATGGTTATTGGCATAAGTTCACTTTTTATTCCAATTGATACTGTATCCTGAAATTAAACCAAATTCCGTTATTAGTTTTAACAAATTTACAGATACTTATTTCCGGTTTAGTAATATAAAGTAAATATATCGTCCGCATATAACGAGATTTTATTCTTAGTATCTTTAGTATCATATCCATATATTTCTGGGTGCAATCTTACCCTTTGAGCAAGAGGTTCGATTGCTAACGCAAACAGTAATGGTGATAAAGGACAGCCTTGTCTACAACCTCGAGATAAACTAAAACTTAGTTGATAACATATGATTTGTTATTATTCTAGCTGTTGGATTTGCATATAATAATTTAAATCCAAGTAGTAAAACTTATCACCAAGCTTAAAGGCTTCCATCACCGAAAATAGATAAGGCCATTCCACCTGGTCAAAAGCTTTTTCTGCATCCAACGAGATGACTACTAAGTCTTTTTTATCACTTCTTTTCGAATATATGATATTAAATAACCGTCTTAAATTATATGAAGAATATCTTTTAGGTATAAATCCTGTTTGATCAGGATGAATTAATTCGTTAACAATTTTGCTTAGTCTTTGTGCAAGAATTTTTGTTAAAATTTTTTGATCTTTTGACTACAGCGAACCTGTTTACAGAAAACGAACGTCTGATGAGCATGCTGACTAAAACAGCAGAGAAATGTACTGAGCTAGAAGGACATCAGAGAAGGCAAAATCTGAGAATTGTAGGGATTCCTGAGGGTCGAGAGAATATCGACGGCCCTCGAGAGTTCACTGCTAAATTACTCAAAGAAGTTCTATCTCTGGAAGAAATGCCTTTATTAGCTCGTGCTCACAGAGTCAGTAGACGTCAGACCAGACCCAACGCTCCTCCCAGACAAATGATTATAAAAGTACAATTTGATTTTGTTCTGGATGAGATTATGCGGAAAGCTTCGAAAACTAAAAACTTGACATTTGAAGGTCAAAGGATTAGTATTTATCGAGACTATCCACCAGAGGTCGCCAGGAAACGAAAAGCATTCAATGAAGCCAAAAGTCTTATGCGTGGAGTAGAAAATCTGAGATACGGTTTGAACTACCCAGCGACTTTAAGAGTTTCTTATAAGAATGTGGAGTACTTTTTCAAGACCCCAACCACAGCATTGGAGTTTGCTCAGCAGTTCAAGACTTGAAGAATACCTACAAGCAAGTTATACTGACTTTTACCATCTTCAGATATTCAACATGAACTTTTAATATTTACTGAGACTCTTCAAGAGGATATTGGACTTGATGGAATAGACAATGTCGAATGGAATGGAGAGGAATAAAACAAGATTTGACAACGTCATCTGGATATCTGGACATTGATAATTAGTTCTAACATATAACTAACATAAATAATTAACACACACATTAAGATTATAATACGGTTTTATTATTAGTTTTTCCCACCCTATTTTTTTATTAATTAGGAATGTCTACTATTACTAATCACTATTACTAATAATTAATAACTAATTTTCCCTTTTTTGAACTGAATTAATTGTACGTTATTCATCTTTTTATATAGCCTTTGTATTTTTTATGTCTAATATTAGTTAGATTTCTAAGTTAGCTTTAGATATTGATATTTTTAAAGGAAGAACCCCTTTTTTTTTTTTTTTATTCTTCCTCTTTTCTCTTTCTCTCTCCCCTTCCTGTTTTTTTATTATTATTCCCCCTCCCCCCCCCTTTTTTAAAATTATATATATTATACCCCCGTTAAAATATTGTTAAGGAATAATAATTCCCTAATTCCAGGAGCTGGTCGTGTTAATAACATCGATGACGGAAGTCGTTAGATGTATAGTCATCTTAATATGGCTGGCACAAATACATCGATTCTAGATGTAGTTCTTTTTTCTTTTTACACACAGTACTTCTATTTATTTTCTTTCTATCTTTTATATCTATAGTAATTTTTGGTTTGATTGGAGTAATATAATGTACCAAGGGAGATATATTCATGAGGGGCAAAAAAGAGATTTAAAACTCCATCCATTCAGGGTTTCAGGTGTTAAGGTTGGGTTTATCGCGCTGATCCTTAGATCCTGCAGATCCCTATAAATCTAAAATGCAAGACTTAAAAGAAAATACGGGGAATGAGGGATTAAACATTCTGCAGTTGGAATGTTAAAGGTATTAATGAACCGATAAAGAGAGGAAAAGTATTGACATATTTAAAGGCAAGTAAAGCTGATGTAATTTACATTCAAGAGACCCACCTAAAAAAAGAGGCGGAAAACAGGTTGAAAGCTAAATGGATAGATAAAATATTATCACTCTTCTTTTACACATAAATCAAGAGGCGTAGCAATATTATTTCGTAAAGGTACTTTATTTAAACATACATTAACCATAGATGATAAAGATGGTAGATATATTATTGTGATAGGAGAATTAAATACAGAAAAAGTAATTCTTGTTAATATTATATGGACCAAATTTCGATAGTCCATTGTTTTTTAAAAAAGTATTTAATAATATTCCGGAATTAACGCAATATAATTTGATAATTGGTGGAGATTTCAACTGTACATTAGACCCTTACTTAGACAGATCTACAAAACAAAGAAAAAACAAATCACGTTCTAGTGATTTGCTAAATGCATATATGCAAACAACCAACATTAAAGATGTTTGGAGAACAGAAAATCATACAGGACGAGAATATTCTTTTTACTCCCCAGTACATAAAACTTACTCAAGAATAGATTATTTTTTGGTGGATGCAAAACTTATCTCACTTACCTATGAAGCTAAATATGATAATATAAATAATCTCAGATCACGCTCCAGTAACGTTTAAAATTAAAATTAATAATAAAATAGAAAATTTAAGACAGTGGAAATTTAACCCACAAATTTTAAAAAACAAAGCCACTCAGGAATATATCATAACTCAAATTAAAACTTTTTTTGAAATAAATGATCAACCAGAGATATCGCCGTTCTTTATTGTGGGAAACATTTAAGGCATATCTTCGAGGAATAATGATTTTCTTCACAAGCATTTGACAATAAAAAGATTCGGAAAGAACAACAAGATCTAGAAAAGGAGATTAAGGAAATTAGATATACAGAATGCAATAAAACCAGATACGACATTACATAATAAAAATTGTTATATTGAAATATAAATTAAAATAAAATATATACAGATCAAGTGATAAAATTTTACCAACATACTAAACAATTACAGTTTGAATTTGGGGATAAGCCCCAAAAACTGCTGGCTCGACAATTAAGGAAAATTGAAGCGGAAAAAAAATTATACATAGGATTAAATCACAAAACGGTGACTTATTAATACAACCTAAAGATATTAATGAAATATTTATGCAATATTATAAAAATTTATACACTGCAAAAACAACAGTAAGTAAAATAGAAATAGATGCATTTATAAAAAAATGTAACTTGAAAGGACTGGATTTACAAAAATAGAAAATTATTAAATGCTGATATTTCAATAAATGAAATTAAAGAATCGATTAGATCATTAAAAAAAACGGTAAAAACACCAGGACCTGATGGTATAGGTTCGGAATTTTATAAAACATTTCATGAATATATAGTTCCATATCTAAAATCATTATATGAACAGATATATACAGAACAGAAGCTTCCAGATACATTGAACGAATCTATTATAACACTCATACCTAAAATAAATAAAGACTTAGACGAACCAGGATCATATAGAGCAATAGCTCTATTAAATACAGATCAAAAGATATTAACAACAATATTAGCAAAAAGATTGAGTTCAATTGTTGATGAATTAATATACATCCGGATCAAACTGGATTTATACCAAAACGATATTCTTCATATAATCTAAGACGATTGTTTAATATTATATATTCGAAAAGAAGTGATTAAAAAAGATTTAGTAGTTATTTCGCTTGATGCAGAAAAGGCTTTTGACCAAGTGGAATGGCCCTATTTATTTTCGGTGATGGAAGCTTTTAAACTAGGAGAGGAGTTTATTACTTGGATTAAATTATTATATGCAAATCCAATAGCTAGAATAACAACAAATCGAATGTTATCAATTAATTTAATTTATCACGAGGTTGTAGGCAAGGTTGCCCTTTATCACCTTTATTGTTTGCATTAGCAATAGAACACTTGCTCAGAGGGTAAGACTACACCCGGAAATATATGGATATGATACCGCAATACTAAGAATAAAATTTTCCTTATATGCAGATGATGTATTACTTTATATCACTCAACCAGAAATAAGTATTCGAAATTTGTTAAAACTAATAACGGAATTCGGATCATTTTCAGGATACAGTATTAATTGGAATAAAAGTGAACTTATGCCTAAACAATGAATAAGTTACATATATTACAACAATTTCCTTTTAAGATAACAAATGAAAATATTAAATATCTTGGGATTTTTGTTACAAAAAGATTTATATTCTCTATTTAAATCTAATTTCCCCCCATTACTAGATAAATTAAATAAGAATATTTCATATTGGAAAAGTTTACCTATTTCGATGATAGGGAAAATTAAATGCAATAAAAATGATTTTTTCTCCCCCACAATTATTATATTTATTTCAATTAATCCCGATATATCTTCCAAAATATTTTTTTTTAAAAAGTAGATTCTTTAATTACGAATTTTATTTGGGATTATAAGATTCATAGAATAAATAAAAAACATTTATGTAAGTCTAAAATAAATGGAGGATTAGCGTTACCAAAACTTGATGTTTTATTACTGGGCAGTTAATATTAAAACAATGAATTTTTGGTTAGGAGAAATAGACAATAAACCAAATTGGTTAAGTATGGAAGAAGAAGATTGTTCTCCATTAGAAATTAGCTCTATAATATTTGCTAATATTAATGTAGCTAAGAAAGTTTATAGTGAAAATCCGATAATAGAAAATGGAATCCGCATATGGAAACAAATAAAGAAAGCATTAAAACTAAAATCTATACCATTAAAGTCTTAAGATTGTTAATAATTTTATGTTTAAACCTTCAATTTTGGATAAGGCTTTTTTACAATGGAAAAATAAAGGAATTTCTAAGATGGGTGTGATCTTTATAAGGAAAACACTTTTCTTTCATTTCAAGAGTTGCAACAAATTTATGGGCTACATAATAAAGAATATTTCAGATATTTACAAATTAGAAACTATGCCTCTGTAAATATATATGAATTTAGAAATAGAAAAATAGAAATTTTAGATGAATGTTTGAATAAACATCCAATATGGAAAAAAATGATATCATATATATATAATATTTTACTGGAAAACGATACTCCATCAACAGAAATATACAGAGAATCTTGGGAAAAGGAATTAGGCCAAATAATAAGACCAGAAATATGGGATGAAAAGTTTACACATATACATTATTGTTCATTAAACGCTAAACATTCTCTTATACAGTTTAAAATATTACATAGATTACATTACTCTAAATCTAAATTACATAATATTTTTCCAAAAATATCTCCAATATGTGACAAATGTCAAATTTCAGAAGCAAATTTGACACATTCATTCACTAACTGCATAAAAATTGTAGAATACTGGAAGGAAATATTTAAAATAATCTCGACTGTTATCAATATAAATTATAATCCCTGATCCAAAAGTTGATTATACTTGGAATAATTGAAACTGATCAATTAATAACAACGAATCAAAGAACTTTATTGATTTATGGTTTAATAATTGGGAAAAAATTAATATTAAAAATTTTGGAAAGGCCCTGCATTCCCAACAATCAAAATGTGGAATATAGAAATGTCGGAGACACTTCATTTGGAGAGATTGAGGCTTGTCCTTATGGATAGGTTAGATCTCTTCAGATGTATTTGGTCTCCATATATTAATATATTTACAGGGTCATAATGGTTCGGCGCGAGAGAACCTGACTGAGGCCTGGATATTTGAGTGGATGAAGAGATACATATAATAAATCATGAATATATCTATAAGGACGGATTAATGACGAATATTTTATTCTCCATCAAACCTCTTCTTATTCTTTATTTCTAATTTCCTAATTTTTCTATTTTCTTATATCTAAATAAAAAAAATAAAAAAATAATATAGAAACACACTATCTTAATATTAGTACGAATATAAATATTATTAGATTTATAAGAACATTGTTAGTATTATTAGCATTTTCTTAGTATTTTAATTTTTAATTATATAAAATTATATACTTTTTAATGGTACAATAATTTTTAAATTTAGCGATAAAATAAATATTGTTAACATTAGAAGAAATAATAAGAATTATATAAGAATTTACTAACTTTTGTATCAATAATATCATAAAAATTTGGTCTTATACTTTAAAAAAAAATTAGAATTAAAATGATAATTTACTAATAGTACGAGTATAATGCTAATATTGTGAATGTATTAGTAGTATTATGTATCTCTAATTATATAAAATACATAACTCTGAAATCTATAACTAAGGATAACACAGTATAAATAATATTATTAGTATGAATCAGTTATTAGGACTATGTATTTTTACTACTGAAATATAATGTAACTGGTTGTTATTTTGTTTCTATAATAAATAAATTTAAAAAAAAAAAATATTTTTTTGATCCGTATTTAATAAAGCAATTGCTCTATACGATCCTGGGTCATCCAAATCTTTATTTATTTTGGGTATAAGTGTTTAATAGATTCGTTCAATGTGTCTGGTAATTTTTCTTGTGTATATATCTGTTCATATAAATGATTTTAAATATGGGACCATTTGGGCATGAAAAATTTTATAAAATTCCGAGCCTATACCATCTGGTCCTGGAGTTTTACCATTTTTTAAAGATTTAATAGATTCTTGGATTTCTTTTATTGAAATATCGGCATTTAAAAATTCTCTATTTTGTAAATCTAATTCTTTTAAGTTACATACATTTAAAAAGGCATCTATTTCTGTTTTATTTACTGTCGTGTTACCAGTATACAAATTTTTATAATATTGCATAAATCTTTCATTAATATCCTTGGGTTGTATTAATAATTCACCGTTTTGTGATTTAATCCTATGTATAATTTTTTCAGCTTCAATTTTCCTTAATTGTCGAGCCAATAGTTTTTGTGGTTTGTCTCCAAATTCAAACAACAATTGTTTAGTATGTTGGTAGTATTTTAAAACTTGATCAGTATATATTTTATTTAATTTATACTTCAATGCTACAATTTTATTATGTATTATTATATCTGATTTTGTTGCATTCTGTATATCTAATTGTTTAATCTCCCTTTCTAAGTCCTGTTGTTCCTTCCGAATCTTCTTATTATGGAATGCTTGTGAAGAAATCATAATTCCTCGAAGATATGCTTTAAATGTTTCCCATAATAAAAGAGCGAGATATTTCTGGTTGATCATTTATTTCAAAAAAACATCTTAATCTGAGTTATGATGTATTCCTGAGTTGTTTTATTTTTTAAAATTTGTGGATTAAGTTTCATTGTCCTAGATTTCCTGTTTTAATTTATTTTAATTTTAAATGTTAATGGTGCGTGATCTGAAATTATAAATATTATGATATTTGGATTCGTAAGTAAGTGAGATAAGCTTTGCATCTACTAGGAAGTAATCTATTCTTGAATAGGTTTTATGTACTGGCGAGTAGAAGGAATATTCTCGACCAGTAGGATTTTCTGTTCTCCAAACATCTTTAATGTTAGTCGTTTGAATGTATGCGTTTAATAAATCACTAGAATGCGATTTAGTTTTCCTTTGTTTTGAAGATCTATCTAAATAAGGGTCTAATGTACAATTAAAATCTCCTCCAATTATCAAATTGTAATGTGTTAATTCTGGAATATTATTAAGTACTTTCTTAAAGAATAAAGGACTATCAAAATTTGGTCCATAGATGTTAACAAAAATCATTTTTTTCCCTATTTATTTCTCCTATTACAATAATGTATCTGCCATCTTTATCAGATATAGTAGATATATGCTTAAATAAAGTACCTTTACGAAATAATATTGCTACGCCTCTTGATTTATGCGTAAAGGAAGAGTGATATATTTTATCTATCCATTTAGCTTTCAGCCTATTTTCAGCGTCTTTCTTTAGGTGAGTTTCTTGAATATAAATTACATCAGCTTTCATTGCCTTTAAGTGTGTCAATATTTTTTCCTCTTTTTATTGGTTCATTGATACCTTTAACATTCCAAACTGCAAAAGGTTAATCCCTCGTTCCCCATATTTCTTTTTAAATCCTGCATTTAGGTTTGTGGGAATCTAGAATTAGGGTCCAAGGGTCCGCGCAGTAGACTTAACCTTACACCCGAACACCGAATAGATGAATTTTTAGATCTCTTTTATGTGCTTCACGAATGTATCTCCATTGTTCCAGTATATAGCTCCATTCAAAACTGAAAGATATATAAACATAAAAAAAATAATGAAAAGTGAGTAAAAAGCTTAGTAAGGTGTTATAAAGAATAGAAAAACTACAAATAAAATATTTTGTAGTTTGTGGAAAAGCCAAGCTATATTGGCTATTTAATCTAAAGGCTTCCGCATTGATGTTATTAATTTAGCCAGCTCCTAATTTTAAGGAATTATTATTCCATGATAATATTTTAAACGGAAATATAGTATTAAAGAAATGAAAAGAGTGATATTAATCATCATAAAATATATATATCTAAGATTAGTTTAAAAAAAATCTAATTATAAAGCCACAGTTAAAGAATTTTTTTTTTTTTAAATACAAAAAATAGAAGTCATTATTAAAAGAGGGAGAAATACATTAAGGGGAGGATATCTCCAAATGTAACAAGACATAAGATATTAATTATTAGTAGTATTAATTAGCAATAGTGCACAGTCTTGGTTAATAACAGTCATAGTAATAATAAAACCGCGTTATAATTTTAGTATGTGTGTTATTTGTTTGTGTTTAGTTGTATATTATGAGTAATTGTCAATGTTCGGTGAGCTTCTTCCAATCCGGAAAACATTTCGTTCCATACGACATTGTCCATTCCTTCTGATTTCTTCTAATTCCATATTGTCGTATAAAGTTTCATAAAATGTTAAGAGACCGTACTAGGTCTTTAAAAAAATAGTAAAAGGCAGTATATTGCTTGTAGATGGTTTTCAAGTATCAAACTGCTTTGCAAATTCCATTGCTTCTGTTGGAGTCTTGAAAAAGTGTTCCACGCTGTTATAAGTAACTCTTAGGATGGCTGGGTAATTCAGACCGTTATCTCAAGTTTTCTACACCCCTCATAAGGTTTTTGGCTTCGTTAAACGCTTTTCGTTTTCTGGCAACCTCTGGGGGATAGTTCTCGATAGATACTGATTCTTTGTCCTTGAAACGTCAGATTCTTTGTTCTCGAGGCTCTTCGCATAATATCCTCGAGGGTGAAATCATATTGTAACTTGACGATGATTTGTCTTGGGGGGGCGTTTGTACTGGTCTGTCTTCTGCCGACTCGATGTGCACGAGCTAAAAAACAGGCATATCATCCAAAGATAAAACAGCTTGCAGTAATTTAGCAGTGAATTCTCGAGTGTCTTCGTGTTTCTCTAGACCTTCAGGAATCCCTGCAATCCTCAAGTTCTGCCTTCTTTGATAGCCTTCCAGCTGCGTGCATTTATCTGTTACTTTGGATAACAACTCCAGTAGACGTTCTTGCTCTGTTATCAGCTTTGCTGTAGACACAGTACTAGCCTCCGCTATCTTTTCAAGGTTTTTTAATGCCATCAACTTGTTGTTCGACCACATTTGCAATAGGGTCAATCTTATGTTTAAAGTCTTTTTTAACATTTTCAAGTTTTACCCTCCATCTTGCGTTCCAGATTATTAATCATATCAATGATTTCATTCTTCAATATTTCTGAGTCTTTCTTGAACTTATTATCAATTTGTGTCTTTGTATCTTTTTGAAATTCACACCATTGATTTTTCATCAAGTCCATCTGATTATTAATTTGAGAGATTTCTTCCTTTATATCTCCCTTTATTTCTTTCATTTCTTTTCTTTATATCTTTCATTTCTGCCTTGAACTCACGTTTTAAATCAGCCATCTGATGAGAAATAAAAGTTTTCAAGTCCTCACCTCCTGTGTCTGCTTTCCTGGAGACGTCTTCCAGGGAGCTGGCCCTACTCGAGTCCGAGGCTTCTCCCAGGCCTTCTCCCGGTCTCGCCCGGGTTTTTCGAGCTTTTGTCTTGTCGGTAGGGCTCCGTGCCGTCATTATTTGTCGCAGGGCTGATGACGTCAGCCGGTACCGTCGATGTTGAGGCGGCAGACAGTGAAAGCAGTCGATCGGTAAGTTCTTTTAAATCCGTTTAAATCCCCGTTTTTTGAAAAAAATTTTGCGGAGCTGGCTGGTGCTATGGTTTAACGCTCCATAGCGCCACCGGAACCGATGCTGGAATTCTGAAGAAAAAAAAAGAAAATGATGGAAATATTCAGCAGAGCAGACTGCTTTCTGAGAAGAGAAAGATAATTAATGTTTCAGGTTAATGACCTTTCAGTAGAACTGGAAAAGTGAAAGGCGTATTTTAATTAGCAGAGATAAGCAGAGATAGAGAGGACAATGGGAATAACAGTGATTGGGTGAGGATCGCCCAGATGATAGTAATGCCAGATGTACCACCTAAATGATTGTTAATCATTGATTATCTTCCTAAAGGAGTGTAACAGAGAGATTAATGAAGGAATCGGAGGAGAAAATAAGTGTTTGAACTGCTGAAACACAGCAGTTGTTGGAAATTTAATATAAAAGAGATTGCTGGAAATACTCAGCAGAACAGGCAGCATATGCGGAGAGAAAAACTGAACTGCTGTTACAGGTGAATAACTGCACATGACAAATGGCAAGGCCAGTTATCAAACATTTTAAATCCAGTAATGATTGCTGAAGAAACCTAAAATATTTGACAAAGGGATATTAATCTGTAACATTAACTCAGTTTCTCTTCCCACAGGTGCGGCCTGACCAGCTGAGCATTTTCTGTATTTTTTATTTTCATTTTAGATTTCCAGCATGTTTCTTTTCTCTTTTGACTTGAGGATTGTAACATAACAGAACATGAGATGCTGTTCCATACATTGCCTTCGTTGGCATCATGAGAGGTCAGAGTGGGAGAGGGATGGTCATTTAAAATGACGGATGATAAAAGCTCTGGGTGAGCCATGTGAACTGAATGGGAGTGTTCTGCAAAAAGCATTCATCTAATCTGCCTTTGGAACCTCCAATGTAGTGATCATATGTTGAGCACCAAACATAAAACACTAAATTCTAACAAGTGCAAGTGAATTGCTGCTTCACCTGGAAGGAGTGAGTGGATCAAAGCACAAAGTGCTGGAGGAACTCAACAGATCAGGCAGCATCTGTGGAAAGAATGGATAGGTGGCATTTCAGGTCAGAACCCTTCATCAGACTTACTGGGATGCTGGCTGAATCGCAGGTACAAGGTAAGAGCGCAGGTGTTGCATCTCCTGTGGTCTTATGTACAGAAACAAATACAACGGAGCTCGTGAAACTTGAATCCCATCAGGAAGTAGGTGGGGAGGTCTAGTCAAGACAGGTGTTGAAACCTTTTGGGTTTATAATGAATATTGGTTACTTACCTATTCCATGAGAAAAGGACAATATAAAACAGAGAAGGGGGAAAAAAGGTTATGTTTTATGCAGGGAACAGTGCCTTCATCAACATATAACACGAGAAAGAGCTGAGGGGGAGAACTCAAGCAGGATTGAAACAAGAACTACTGCACAAATGCACATTTTTCACTTTGCATCCCTATTGTACTTGTGTATGGCTTGTACATAGGCATAGAATGATTTGGCTGGAAAGCTCCCAAACAATTCACACTGTATCTTGGTCCGTCACAATAATAAAGCAATATCAATATTCTCTGAAGGGTAGGGCACAGCTTGGCCCATGTTAATTCCCATAATGATACATTTGGTCTAAAAAAAAAAGTGGATTTCAAACTGTTGTTTTAGGTTGACAACAGGTTGAGCCTGGCAAAGGAGGATGGTAGTGATGGCGGGATTGTTCGAGTAAGTGGAAGGCTCTCAGACCATCATTGTGTGCGGGAGGAGTATAGGGGATTGGACAGACCGTCATGAAGATGAGCCATTTGCATCCAGGAACCAGACGGCCGGTGCAATGGTGTAGCAGCAGAGTTGCTGGCTTACAGCGCCAGAGATCCAGGTTCGATCCTGACTATGGGTGCTGTCTGTATGGAGTTAGTACATTCCTCCTGTGACCGTATAATTTTTCTCCGGATGCTCTGGTTTCCTCCCACACTCCAATGACATACAGGTTGGTAGGGTAATTGGCTTCAGTAAAAAAATTGAAAATTGTTGCTGGAGTGTAGTATTGTGTTAGTGCACGGGGTGGTCGCTGGTCGGCTCGGACTCGGTAGACCGCAGGGCTCGCTTACACGCAGTATGTCTAAAAGAATCCTGAATCAAGGACATCAGATACGTCAAAAAATGGTTGTGGGAAGGGAACAGGCAAGGAAGAGCATCAAGGTAGGAACATCCATGCATAAACAAGAACCCTCCAAGGTAAAGTTCCACACTGCTTCTTTGCCTGTGAACTAACCAGGAATAATTATATGCAGCTTGTTTTTGAAGGACAACCTTGAGCAGAATACAGCAGTTACTGTGTAAGAGTATTTTTACAGAATAACGCTCCAACAACCTGTGCTTATCCACAGCTATGTGTGGATTTTCCTGAGATGCCCCAATTTCCTCCCATATTACAAAGTTCGGGTTAATTAGCAACTGTGAATTTCCCCGTGTGGTGGAGTAGCTGGAGAATCAGAATCACATTCTCACGTCACCCAAAATCACCAGGGGGGGGAAATGGAATCAACAGATTGTTCTGAGAAACTAAGTCACTCAGTCCACCATATACCTAAGGTGACAAATGGCTCCTTCCTGTTTGCGAGAAAAAATTAAATCTGAGTGATTCTGTGTGGTTTTGAGGGACATCACAAAATCCTGGCCTTAACACTGAACATGATAATATTGAATTGAAATTACCAGCCTCATTTCTTCAGAGGATTCTTCTGAAGAGGATTTCTTCAGAGAAAGTGACAATTGACATTATTATACATGCACATAGATTCATAGAGGGATAGAGTTTGGAAACAGGCCCTTCGGTCCAACTTGTCCACATCGGCCAACATGTTGCAGTAATGCTAGTCCCACCTTGCCTGCGATTGGTCCATATCCCTCCAAAACCAGTCCTATCCATGTACCTGTCCAACGTTTCTTAAACATTGAGATAGTCCCAGCCTCAACTACCTCTTCTGGCAGCTTGTTCCATACACCCACTACCTGTGTGACAAAAAGTTACCCCTCAGATTCCTAATAAATCTTTTCCCCTTCACCTTGAACCTATGTCATCTGGTCCTCGATTTCCCTACTCCAGACAAGAGATCCTCTGCATCTATCTGATCTATTCCTCTCATGATTTTATACACCTCTATAAGATCACTGCTCATTCTCCTGTGCTCCAAGGAATAGAAACCCAGCCTAGTCAACCTCTCCCTTTAGCTCACACCCTCTAGTCCTGGCAACATCCTCGTAAATCTTCTCTGAACCTTTCAAGCTTGACAATATCTTTCCTATAACATGGTGCCCTGAACTGAACACAATATTCTAAATGCGGTCTCACCAACATCTTATACAACTGCAACATGACCTCCCTACTTCTATACTCAATATTCTGACTGATGAAGGCCAATGTGCCAAAAGCCTTTTTGACCACCTTATCGACCTTCAAGGAACCATGCACCTGCACTCCTAGATTCCTCTGCTCTTCAACAATCCCCAGAGGCCTACCATTCACTGTGTAGGTCGTGCCCTTGTTAGACATCACAAAATACAACACCTCACATTATCTCACATTTGCCTGTATTAATTTCCATCAATCATTCCTCAGCCCGCCTGGCCAATTGATCAAGATCCTGTTGCAAACTTTCACAACCATCTTCACTATCTGCAAAACCAGCCACTTTTATATCATCAACAAATATGCTAATCTTGACCTGTATGTTCTCATCCAATTCAATGATGTAGATGACAAACAGTAACGGGGCCAGCGCTGAACCATGAGGTACACCACTAGTTACAGGCTTCCAGTCCGAGAAGCAACCTTCCACCATCACCCTCTGCTTCCTTCCATGAAGCCAATTTGCTATCCATTCAGCTATCTCTCCTTGGATCCATGCAATCTAAAAGCCCTGTCCCACTGTACGAGTTTACCCAAGAGCTTTCCTGAGTTTAAATAAAAATCAAACTCGTGGTAAGCACGTAGCATGTACGTAGCGGGTACATTGGAGCTCGGAGATGTCTCTTAGTGGCTCGTAATGCTACCGGCAGGTACTCGGGAAACATGGTAAGCTCGGGAAGATTTTTCAACATGTTGAAAAATGTCCACGAGAGCCCCGAGTACCCAAGAGCGGCCATTACCGTAATTCTCCGAGTTCGAATCAGGGCAAACTCAGGAGAACTCTTGAATGAACTTGTACAGTGGGACAGGGCTTTTACTGTAAAGGGCCTGTCCCACTATACGAGTTTACCCAAGACCTCTCCCGAGTTTAAAAAGCAAACTCGTGGTAAGTGCGCAGAATGTACGGAGCGGGTACGTCAGAGCTCGGGACGTCTCTTTGGGGCTTGTAACGCTAACGACAGGTACTCGGGAAATGCGGTAAGCTCGTGAAGTTTTTTCAACAGTGTGAAAAAATGTCCACGAGAGCCCCAAGTACCTACGAACGGCTATTACCGTAATTCTCCGAGTTTGAATCAGGGGAAACTCGGGAGAACTCTTGAATTAGCTCGTACAGTGGGACAGGCCCTTAACTTTCCAGAGCAGCCAACCATGCCAAACTTTGTCGAATGCCTTACTGAAATCCATGTATACATTTATCGTAATTCATTTGGCATTAGATCCCTTCCACATCGTAGGTTGCTGTGAGGGACAGGTAATACGGTGTGTTCTATTATACTGACAACAAAATGGACAACTGTTTACTTCTGATTCTGAATTTGACCCGAACCACTGCAATTACACAAATACTGAAAAAAAAAACAACACTCATCTCTCTTCTACAGAGTTCATTCAAGGGTTTTTTTTTGTACTGCCTTACAGGAACAGGTTCAAGCACTTAAATTGAAAGTTTCATATGAGAATTTAAGAAAAATATGCTTTCTATAATTATAGCTCCAATGTGAGAGATGAAATGATGTGAAGGAACATGCTGACATTTGAAAGTACATCCACCATAGAGGCAGCCAAAAATGTGTAATGAAGTCTGAGCATTTATCACGAGGATGGCTAGATTCTGTTCGGCTACATCAAAAGTCCCATCCATTGCAAGCACCTCAGAACCACTGCACCTTCATTGAGATGTGCTACTGCTTGCTTGGATCCTATACAAACACATCAGAGGTGACAAGCGTAACTCTGCTCTGGTGATAAAACAGCGTTGTAGTGCTGGAAAAAAATACGAACGATAATCTTTTCAGAATAAAATCACAAACTAGAAGTCTGAAGAAGGGTCTCGACCTGAAATGTCACCCATTCCTTCTCTCCAGCGATGCTGCCTGTCCTGCTGAGTTACTCCAGCTTCTTGTGTCTATCTTCAGAGAAATTCTAAACCTTGCTGACTTGACATTTTATAATGTTCAATCTCAAGGTAGTTCTGCTCAATACTCACAACACAAATAAATCATAGTCATAGAGTCATACAGCCTTCGGCCCAACTTGCCCACACCAACCAACATGTCCCATCTCCACTAATCCCACCTGCCTGCGTTTGGCCCTTATCCCTCCAAACCTGTCCTATCCATGTACCTGTCTAATTGTTTCTTAAACATTGCAATAGTCCCTGCCTCAACTACCTCCTCTGGCAGCTCGTTGCGTACACCTATACCTTATGTGTGACAAAGTTACCCCTCAGATTTCTATTAAATCTTTTCCCTTTCACCTTAAACCCATGTCCTCTGGTTAAATCCATGCGAACATTCAGCAAGTTTTTGCCTCTTCCCTTTCCAGGTAAACAGATCAAAGGGTATTTCACAGTTAACTTTCTCTCACAGCCACAGGCAAATCACAGCACACTCGCACATAATACCAGGACTTACTCATTGTACATTTATTTACTTCCAAACAGTGGATTGAAAAAATCAATATGATTGATGCATGTCATGCCGTTTCATAGTACTCCACATGTTCAGAGGATATTCTTTTTGAAGCTACAGTTTCACACTTGACATGAGATTTATTTAATATGGTGCAATTCAAGTTTCGTGTAAATATCCATGCAAGATTGTGTGTTCGATCACAAATAAAAATTGTTCCTCTAGCATGGAGACTTAGAACATTGAGCAAACATTTGCAAAGGAATTAAATTGCTGCAGCAATTCTACCAAAACAAATGTTACGAGGTTTGAAAAGGCAGGTTAACAGCAGCTGGCATTCAGCCTTAGCTATTATACAACTCTATTTTATCATGTATTAAGGGAAAAACCCAAAAAACCATTTGTTCTTCATATCATGCTCCGTTTTCTTTTTCTCTGACTTCCCTGATCACTTCATCACACTCCTGAGGCCAACCTGATTTGCAGTCTCGAAATGGTGAATATCCAGCACTGATATCCTCAACTTCCTCATCCACAGACCACAGTCTGTTCGAATTGGAGGAACCACTTGATCCTCAGTCACATTTAGTACGGGAGCACCTCAAGGATGCGTGCTCAGCCCCCTTAGTTATTCACTCTTTACCCATGACTGCGTAGCCGGACATAATGCGAACTCCATCATCAAGTTCGCTGATGACACCACAGTGGGTGGACGAATCACAGATGGGGACGAGTCAGAGTATAGAAGTGAGATCGACCACTGACAAAATGGTGCCGGCACAACAACTTGGCTCTCAACATCAGTAAGACCAAGGAACTGATTGTGGACTTTGGTAGGGAAAGGATGAGGACCCCACAGTCCTGTTCATATCAATGGGATGATGGTGGAGAGGCTGAATAACTTCAAATTCCTGGGCGTGCATATTTCCGAAGTTCTTTCCTGGACCCAGCACACCGATGCAATTATAAAGAAGGCACATCAGCGACTCTACTTCCCGAGAAGATTACGGAGCTTCGGCATGTCGAAGAGAATTCTATTAAATTCTACAGGTGCATGGTAGAGAGCATTCTGACTGGTTGCATCGTGGCCTGGTTCGGCAACTTGAACGTCCAGGAGCGAAAAAGACTACAAAACGTTGTGACCACTGCCCAGTCCATCACCGGCTTTGATCTCCCCACCGCGAAGGGATCTATCGTAGTCGCTTCCTCAAAAAGGCAGCCAAAATCAATCAAGGACCCACACCATCCTGGCCACACACTCATCTCACCATTGCCATCACGAAGAAGGTACAGGAGCCTGAAAACTGTAACATCCAGGTTCAGGAACAGCTTCTTCCCTACAGCCATCAGGCTATTAAACACAACAATGAATAAGCTCTGAGCTCTGAACTGCAAAGGACTATATTATTATTGCACTATATTTGTTATTTATTGAACTTTTTCTTGTTTTTCTCTATTTCCCGGTTATGTGCTATGTTAACATATTCACATATTCTGTTGTGCTGCAGCAAGTAGGAATTTCATTGTCCCATCTGGGACATATGACAATAAAACACTCTAGACTCTTGAGTCTTCATTCCCAATATTCTCTATCCAGCTACTCCAACTCAGAAAAAGCATCTGAAGTAAAAACCTTGGTGTCATATTAGACCGAGTTGAATATTAAACCATATAATTTTGCTAAATTGTCTATTTCCATTTTCAAAACACAAGTCCTGTCCATACCTTTACTACCTTGAGACACCTATTCCATTCAACTAAAGACACAAGTTGGAGTAACTCAACGGGTCATGCAGCGTCTCTGGAGAACATCGATAGGTGACTTTTCTGGCCGGGACCCTCCTTCAACTCTTGGCCTAGCTTCCTCATCCTCCTCATTACAATATTGGAATTCTACAAAATACTGACTTCTTATTTCCATCAGGTCCTGTTCAATTTTAAAGTTCACATCCTTGTTTTCTACTCTTTTCATAAACTGGTCCGTCCATTTCGGGTAGCTAATGTTATCCCACTTTTCAAGAAAGGAGCAGGAGAGAAAACGGTGAATTATAAACTAGTTTACCTGATCTATGTGGGGAAGATACTGGAGTCAATTATTAAAGAAATATTAATGGCACATTTGGATAGCAGTAAAAGGTTTGGTCCAAGTCAGCATAGATTTATGAAGGGGAAATGCTGCTTGACCTATCTTCTGGAATTTTTTGAGGATGTGACTCGTTGCAGTGGATGTAGTGTATCTGGACTTTCAGAAAGTCTTTGATAAGGTCCCATGCAGGAGATTAGTGGGCAAAATGGCGAGTGGAGTGCCACAGGGTCGATGTTGGGGCCACAACTATTTACAATATATATTAATGATTTAGATGATGGGATTAAATGTAACACTTGCAAATTTGCAGATGACACAAAGCTGGGTGGCAGTGTGAACTGCGAAGAGGATGCGAGGAGATTGCAGGGTGATTTGGATAGGTTGAGTGTGGGCAGATCCATGGCAGATGCAGTATAATGTAGATAAATGGGACATTATCAACTTTGGTGGCAAGAACAAGGAAGCAAATTATTATCTCAATGGTGTCAGATTATGTAAAAGGGAAGTGCAACAAGACCTGGGTACACCAGTCACTGAAAGTAAACATGCAGGTACAGCAGACAGTGAAGAAAGCTAATGGCATGTTGGCTTTCATAACGAGAGAATTTGAGTATAGGAGTAAAGAGGTCCTTGCACAGGGCCCTGGCGAAACCACATCTGGAATATTGTGTGCAGTTTTGGTCTCCTAATTTGAGGAAGGACATTCTTGCTATTGAGGCAGTGCAGCGTAGGTTCACGAGGTTAATCCCCGGGATGGCGGATCTGTCATATGAGGAAAGATTTGGACAAACTGGGCAAGCATTCACCGGAATTTAGAAGGATGAGAGGGGATCTTATAGAAACATGTAAAATTATAAAAGGACTGGGCAAGCTCGATGCAGGAAAAAATGTTCCCAAAGTTGAGGGAGTCCAGAACCAGGAGGTACAGTCTAAGAATAAAGGGGAGGGCATTTAAAACTGAGATGAGAAAAAATGTTTTCACCCAGAGTGTTGTGAATTTGTGGAATTTTCTGCCACAGAAGGCTGTCGGGGCCAATTTATGAATGAATTTAAAAGATGACTGGATGAATTTAAAAGAGAGTTAGATAGAGCTCTAGGGGCTAACGAAATCAAGGAATATGTGGAAAAGGCAGGCACTGATTGTGGATGATCTGCCATGAACACAATGAATGGTGGTGCTGGATCGAAGGACTGAATGGCCTCCTCCTGCACCCATTTTCTATGCTTCTATATCCTGTTAAACTTCACCAGGTCTTCTGCTGCTCTGAGATCTCAACCTCTGTCGTCTTGATCATTCCCGAGTTAACGATGTTCTGGCTGCCAAGACCTTAAAGCTCTGTAATCCCCTGTCTTTCTCTTGTTCCTATTATAATATGCTTCTTAAATCTTAACTCTTTGGGCTTTTGCGCATTTGCCTTGATATCTCCTATCGTGACCTGGCAGCATTTTACTTTGCAGACTAATGCACCAGCACAGTGTCTTGGAATCATTCTGCAACATTACTGACTCTGTAAATGGATGATATATTTCAATGGGACACAAGTGTGCACACCATCTATCAGAGAAGGCAGTGGCACTTTGATGTGTTACCGTTTGCATTCTTCTGTGACATGGGAGCTGATGTGGAAAAGTAACCTCTGGAAAACCACTCTTCTCCAGCTGCCCGACATGTGCTGAGGTGGAGGGTGATGTGCTATTTCTCATTACAATCATGGAGGCTGAGGTGTTGGCTGCCTTCCTCTTGAAATTTGTCTCAATGTAAAACCACTTCACTCAAGTTACTTTTCTCCAAGGAGTAACCATTTTCAGCCATCCCAGCTTGACTGGTAATCGAGTTACTGAAGGGAGTTCTGGCTGTGAGTCTGTTTTTTTTTTAAATTCTTTAACACAGCATCCACATAATGGGTTATGATAATTGCAGAGATGATGAGGAGATTAGAAAAATGAGCTTTTTGCAGATTTCAAATTGATTACAACTAAAACTTTACTTTCACCTTTGTGCTCGGTTTGAAAAGGCACAGCACAACCGACCTCAAAATGGAAATTGCATCTCAACCTACTGGGGTTTGATGCCATTATCAAAACTGATCAAAGGTGAAGTACTCTGGCAATAGTTTGTAAGGTGATTTCCAAACCAGCATTTGAATTGCCTGCACAGATGCTGATGCAATTTGCAGCTGCTGTGCTCAACCCTGTTAGGGTTCCTGAATGAAATATAAAATGGATTACATTTGACACTCAATGGGCAAGGCAATATTTGTCATCTGTCGCAAACCAATAAAATCAAACTTCTAATTAAGTTTTGACTATTTTATGGCACATTATAACCTTGAAAGGAATAAAAGTATAAATGAGAACTCCATAAATTTATAAATAAAGTGTTAAATAATAAGGAACAAGGAAAATTGAATAATGACTAAATCATCAGTGCATTAGAATTCCAATACAAGTTTTTTGTTCCATAATTAGAATTAATGAGAGCTAGCAAGTGAAATCATTAATTAGGTTTCTTTACACAGGATATAATTAAACTTAATAGGAGGAATAATTTGAGGTTTTAAGGGTTACTCCTACTGTCACCCGTAACTCTCTTTTAATGAGCAAATAGTAAAAGGTACCGCAGAGGTAAATTTTGGAACAGGAGCAGCAGGGCAGATTATTATCTGTGCATAATAAGTGAGGAATGAGGGAGGTGCAATGGGACCTGGGTGTCCTTGTACATCGGTTGATGAAAGTTAGTAAGCAGTTGAAGCAAGCGGATGAGAAAGCAATGGTTTGTTGACAGCCAGAAGATTTAACTACACGAGTTGGGAAATCCATCTGCAATTGTTCAGGGCTTTGGTGAGACCACACCTTGAGATGTGTGCTGCTTTGATCTCTTCATCTGAAGTAGAATGTTCTTGCTATGGAGGGTGTGGCGAATGTTCACCTGACCGATTCCTATGATGGCAGGAATGATATCATTGGAATGAACGGGCTTATATTCTCTTGAGTTCAGCAGAATGAGAAGACATCTTATTGAAATCTATGAAATCCTGATGGGGTTGAACAAATTAGATTCAGGTGGAGAAGTCAAGAACCAAGGGTTACAACTCAAGGATACAAGGGAAACCATTTGTGATTGAAATGATTAGCAATTTCTGCACCAAAGAGTAGTTAACTGGTGGAATTATTCCCATACAAAGTGGTTGTGGCCAGATCATAAAATACGCTCAAAATAGATATGTTTACGAAAGAATTGCAGATGCTGGAAAAATCAATAGGAATAGGCGACGTTTCGGTTCGAGACCCTTCTGCTCAATGTTCTCATATATTCTAGATATGTAATTCAGACCTATGAACTAAGCTGTAATAATTAGGAACCACTGTGCGACCATTTGGATCGCAGTAACAGGATCGGTCTGAGTCAGCATGGATTCACGACGGGGAAATCATGCTCGACTAATCTTCTGGAATTTTTTGAAGATGTAACTAGGAAAATGGACTAAGGAGAGCCAGTGGATGTAGTGTACGTGGACTTTCAGAAAACATTAGATAAGGTCCCACATAGGAGATTAGTGGGCCACATTGGGGCACATGGTATTGGGGGTAGAGTGCTGACATGGATAGAGAAGTGGTTAGCAGACAGGAAACAAAGAGTAGGGATTAACAGGTCCCTTTCAGAATGGCAGATAGATACTCGTGGGGTACCGCAAGGCTCGGTGCTGGAACCACAGCCATTTACAATATACATCAATGATTTGGATGAAGGTATTCTATGTGACATTACCAAATTTGCAGATGACTCAAAACTGGGTTGCAGTGCGAACTGTGAGGAGGATGCTATGAAAATGCAGGGTGACTTGGACAGGTTGAGGGAGTGGGCAGATGCATGGCAGATGAAGTTTAATGTGGATAAATGTGAGGTTATCCACTTTGGTATCAAAAACAGGAAGGCAGATTATTATCTAAATGGCGTCAAGTGGGAAAAGGGGAAGTACAACGGGATCTGGGGGTCCTTGTACATCAGTCTATGAAAGTGAGCATGCAGGTACAGCAGGCAGTGAAGAAAGCCAATGGCATGTCGGCCTTTATACAAGAGGAATCTAATATAGGAGCAAAGAGGTCCTTCTGCAGTTGTACAGAGCCCTAGTGAGACCATACCTGGAGTATTGTGTGCAGTTTTGGTCCCCTAATTTGAGGAAGGACATTCTTGCTATTGAGGGAGTGCAGTGTTGGTTTACAAGGTTAATTCCCAGGATGGCGGGACTGTCATATGCTGAGAGAATGGAGCAGCTGGGCTTGTACACTCTAGAGTTTAGAAGGATGAGAGGTTATCTCATTGAAACATATAAGATTGTTAAGGGCTTGGACACGTTAGAGGCAGTAAAAAATGTTCCCGATGTTGGGGGAGTCCGGAATCAGGGGCCACAGTTTAAGAATAAGGAGTAAGCCATTTAGAATGGAGACGAGGAAATACTTTTTCTCACAGAGAATGGTGAGTTCTCTGTCTCAGAGGGCGGTGGTGCCAAGTTCTCTGGATGCTTTCAAGAGAGAGCTAGATAGGGCTCTTAAAAATAGCGGAGTCAGGGGCTATGGGGAGAAGGCAGGAATGGGGGTACTGATTGGGAATGGTCAGCCATGATCACATTGAATGGTGGTGCTGGCTCAAAGGGCCGAATGGTCTACTCCTGCGTCTATTGTCTATTGTCTATTGCATCAGTTCAAATGACAAATTTCAGTAGCTATCAACTTGACGAGCTGTGAGCTGCAGGGCTTTTGACAGGGAGAGATACAACATGGAAACAGGCCTTTTGGCCCACCAAGTCCACACAAACTATCAACCACCCATTTACACTAATCCTACACCAATCTAATCTGGTTTATATACTGCTGAATGGTAACTCAGTGCTTGAAGGTGGACTTATACGAAGTACCTCTATTCCATTTTGCACAGGCTTCCTGTGCTTTTATTTTTTATGATTCTATGATTACTATGGCCTGAAAATAAAAATAAAACTACATTATTGCATTTGATCTCATTTGACATGTATCCTGGAGTCAGTGTGATAATTTTTAACACAAAAAGAATGGTCCAGTTAAGGGCCTGTCCCACCAGCATGCGACGAGCGCGACCAAACGTGGTGGCTTGAACCGTACGGCCTCGCGGGGTTGGTTCCACTTCGAACCGCGAAGGCGTATGGAGTTGTGCGGGGTTGGTCCCGAAATCATACTCACCAATCAGCTGGGCAGGAGGCGGGCTGAGTGAATTGGGACGTCGCACGGCGTTGGGCGGTGACATCATCACGCAATGGCACGCCGGGCGGTGACATCATCGCACAACGCCACGCGCTAGGCATACACTGTCAAGACGCTGCGTAAGGCGTCATGATGCTGCGTACAACATCGAGACGTTACGTACGGCCTCAATGCGACTGCAGGTCGATAGGCCGTTGCCCCGCGGGATTTTGAACAGTGTCAGTTTTTCGGAGCCCCGCACGATGTCGGGACCAGCTCCGCACAACTCCATACGGCTCTGGCGATCGAAGTGGGACTGGCCATGCGAGGCCGTACGCCTCAAGCCACCACGTTAGGTCGCGCTCGCCGCATGCAGTCACATGCTGGTGGGACAGGCCCTTAATGCTCTGAACTGTAATGCTATGGTATTTACAATGGCTTAAAAAACAACCTGGTCCTCCTCTGGCTATGGACAACCCAAGTCAGTGCCGGTCCTAAGCCCAGGACATAGGAGGAGGGTTGGGCATTGGGCTAGTACCCCGCCCCATAAAACCCTAACCCGCTACGGAAACAGCAAGCATAAACGCTACTGGAAACCGGCATGAGAGATGGAGCCTGCAAGTAACCCATGAGGGTGGAAGACATCACACATGACCGAACAGAATGGCGAAAGCTTGCTGCCCAATGAACTCAACAGTGTGGGGAGGAACTCAGTCTAAGTAAGTGAGTGACAACACTTCTCTGGCAAAAGAAAATGAGCTGTGCACATGTGCGGCTTTGATAAGGATTTACAACAGAACATCTATGGTCACCATTCATGCATAACCATTGCAATATTAATAATTGTAAAGTTTGTTAAAAGATTCAAGAAGCTGGATAGCAAACCAATCACTCACACCATTTAAAGGAGAATGTCTGACATTCATTATTGGCTGTCACAGTCCAGGAGCACAGACTCAAGTCACAAAGGAAATAAATATTTGGACAGTTGAATTAACACACCATTGTCCCTTTTTTTTTAACAAGTTACCATGGATAGCAACAAACACTACATCTACCAGAAATAAGGTGTTCAGATTATGGGAGGTGGGTAGTCTAACTATCTCATGTTCCAGCATGATTTGGCTTATGCAATCCTTATAAACTGATCTCCATTTCAAAAGGGATGGAAGAAAAACAGGGACGGGATAATGGGAGAAATAGATGTGCATCAGGGTGGCATGTGGAGAGGGGGGCAAAAGGATTGACCCGTTCTACCAACATGACCTTCACAATATCAGGTCCTCAAGAATTTTTACAATCAATTAATTTTGAAGTGCTTTTCATCAATGTAAAGTACAAAATCCAGCAGCCAATCTATACTCTTGCTTCCAAAACAGCGAGGAGATGGCTAGAAACCCTTTGGTGCAAAATGATTTTTACACATTTTAATAGGTGGGTCCAAAGAAGATTTTTATATTTTCTAGTGGGTTGGTCTGGTGTAATATTAATATTATTGAAAAGGTAGGAGGTAGCATGATTATACTTTCCAATCAATGGGGACACACTAGGGTGCTCAATCTTTTTGCAATTCGGGTTTTCCATTAGAACTCCAAAACATCGGAAATGCAAGAGACTGGGGTGGACATAATGATAGGAATGACTATGATAGGCTGAAGAGCAAGAGAGATTGAATGAGACCGCTGGAGATAGTGCCACCTAAGATAGGGTGCTGAAAGCTTGTTAACTGCAACTGAAATGTCTGGATGAGATAGAAACATGAGATGAACAAGAACAAAGAAGAGAGAAAAACACATGGTGAAACCAAGAGGTACAAATAGGGGGAATCTGAAATAAAACCGGAACGCGAGAAATACTCAGCTGTCAAGTTATCCAGTTCTATTACAAACTGAAAGAGGTGATCTGAAATTGTTGAATGTAATGTCAAAACTTCGAGGAAAGCAACTGCATAGCTAGAAAACAAGGTAGTTCCTTGAACTGTCTGAAGTGTGGGAGACCAAAAACAAAGGTCAGAAAGCAAGTGGGATAGAGTATTATCGTGAATATGATTATACTTTGATTAAAGTTTCACTATGTGCTCTGGCTTGTGCTATTGTGGTCTGATTACCTAAGATGACTGATCATTGTATATTTGTTATGCTGTTCTGTATGCCTGTAAAGCTATAGAAAGTAGGAGCTTCATTGTTCTGTTCCCATTGCATACAACAACAAAACACTCTTAACTTGACTTGATAGACAACGAGAAGCTCAGTGTCTCACTTTCAGCCTAAATGCAGGAGTTCTGCAAAGTGACTACTTCATCAGATTTTGAATTTTTTGACATAGAGGAAACTACATTGCAGTGAATGCATTACCCTATTTTAGCAGGAAAAATCTCTGCTTCTAGAAACATAGAACATAGAAAACAGGTGCAGGAGTGGGCCATTCAGCCCTTCGAGCCAGCACCGCCATTCAATATGATCATGGCTGATCATCCAAAATCAGTACCCCGTTACGGCTTTTTTCCCCATATCCCTTGATTCCCTTAGCCCTAAGAGCTAAATCTAACTCCGCCGGAACAAGTGTTTGGGTTCCAGAATGATGGGAAGAGGTAAGAGGACATGTTCTGCATCTCCAACAGTTGCATGGAAGGTGCGATGGGAAAGGGAGTGGGTGTTACTGAAAACTTAAGACTGAACCAAAATGTCATGGAGTAACAATCCCTAGAGCGTACAGACAGCAGGGAAGATGGTGGCACCTTGTCAATGGAAATGACAATGAGAGGATCTCTGAAGCTGATGGGGATCCGTATCCTTGCTCTGTGGAGGGGAGGGGATGAGAACAGCACAGTGTTCTCTTGACCGCTGCAAAGGAGGTGGCACCATTCTATAACTGAATCGAACCAGATAAATACCAACTGGAATTACATCATGAAGAAAGGACTCCCAAATATTTGAATGCTTCTCTAGAGGCCCCTGGTGGCAGAGGCAGAAATTAGCAGTAATGTCCAAGATCCATTGGGGCCAAGAATGCCCTTCAGATAAAGTACATGTTTGGAAGACAGCAAGAATAGATAAGTAGAAGACCAGCGTCTTTACGTCACCGTGCGTAACCAAACGCCACTGCGCGCCACCCTTACGCAGTCGGCCTGCCTTTTACGCGTCATGGATATAAGCGTGCGCGATTTAAAAATTTGCACAGATTCGTAGCGAAAACTATGTGGTGAACACCAAATTACACTAAACTGGAAAGTGCAAAAGTGAATTGATGCTTCACTTGCAATACTGCTTGGGTCCCTGGATTGTGGGCAAGGAAGAGGTTAAAAAGACAAATGTTGTATCTCCTACAACTGGATGAACGAATGACATGAATAGGGGTGCAGTTGGTAGAAGTGGAAGAGCAAACCAGATAAGCGATACAAAATGCTGGAGTAACTCAGCAGGACGGCAGCATCTCTGGAGAGAAGCAATGGGTGACGTTTCGGGTCGAGACCCTTCTTCAGACTGAAGAAGAGTCTCGACCCGAAACATAATTCATTCCTTCTCTCCAGAGATGCTGCCTGTCCCACTGAGTCACTCCTGGATGTCATGCACTCCAGACGGGTGCGCTGACGCATGAAGATGCGTGATGACGCGCGCGACTGTTGCGCATCAGTCATGACCGGCCTGTCGCGTAAATGACGGAAAAGTGGCACAGGCCCTTAAACTGTCCCTCGTGTGTGTGTAGGATAGTGTTAATATGCGGGGATCATTGGTCAGTGCGGATTCAGTGGGCCAAAGGGTCTGTTTCCACACTCCATCTCTAAACTAAATTAAACTTCTCAGAATTGGTCAGGATCACTGAAAGAATCTTCAGGTGCCACATCCTATCACTTGTACGACCAACCTCAAACTCTTCAATTTCCCTCTACCCACAACTCTAAAAACAACAAATCTCCATGACTCACTTCATCACATTCTCCTAGATCTTGCACTACTAAAACCTCACACCATATTTCCTTCACTGCTAACTACGCACCCAGAAAGATTGCAAAAATAAAAATAAATTACACACTTTTCTATCTCTCACAGGAGACGGTGGTGTTTCACTGAAGGTGAAGCTGAGCTGAAATATCCTAATCTCCACTAAGGAGCTGGTTGTGGCTAATACTTTCCTGAGGCCTGGGGCAAAGCTGAAACCACTGAAGATTATTATATCCTCACACCTAATCCCTTTCTCAGATCTCAACTCACGGTAAGATTTACAGTGCAACCTGCACACATACTCTTCTGACATTCTCCCTCACATCACATCTTTAATCCTTGCCCTTTTTATTTTAGATGCCTAATAATAGGTGATAGCGAGAACAGGAAATAAGCAATGATTATGAAGACTCAAAAGGTGCAAACAGTACGAGATCAGACATGTGCAATGAGGAGAAGCATAAAGATGGGATCTATAAACAGCCTGCTGTCAGAGTCTGAGCCCGTAAGAGTCGCAGAGAGATACAGCACTGAAACAGCCCTTCGGTCGTCTGAGTCTGTGTCAGTGCCAACTGTCAACCACCTACTTATGTTCATCGTACATGCTCACTAACATCCACACGACAAGTTTCTACCACACACTGACACACTCGGGGCAATGTACGGTGACCAATTAATCTACCAACCCACAAGTCTTTAAGATGTAGGAGGACCTGGAGAAAACCTATAGAGTCGCAGTGGCGCAGAGATAGAGTTGCGGCCTTAGTGCCAGAGGCCCAGGTTCAATCCTGACTGCAGGTGCTGTCTATACAGAGTTTTACCTTCTCCCTGTAGAGGCTTGTAGGTTAATTGGCTTCTGTATATTGTAAAATGTCCCTAGTGCGTAGGATAGTGCTAGTGCATGGGGTGATCGTTGGTCGGTGCAGACTCGGTGGGCCAAAGGGCCTGTATCCGTGCTGTATCTCTGAAGTCTAAAGTCACAAGGAAAACTACAAACTCCATAGAGACTGCAGCTGGGATCAGGAATAGACCCGCGTCCAGCACTGTGAGGTGACGGCTTGAGTAGCTGCACCACTTTGCTCCCTAGGTGATGCCAGCTCACCAGAAAGCAAGGTTGCAAACACAATCTGCCACAGAGATGCTGATTGGGAGCTTCCATAGAAACATAGAAATTAGGTGCAGGAGCAGGCCATTCGGCCCTTCGAGCCTGCACCGCCATTCAATATGATCATGGCTGATCATCCAACTCAGTATCCTGTACCTGCCTTCTCTCCATACCCCCTGATCCCTTCAGCCACAAGGGCCACATCCAACTCCCTCTTAAATATGGCCAACGAACTGGCCTCAACTACCTTCTGTGGCAGAGAATTCCACAGATTCACCACTCTCTGTGTGAAAAACGATTTTCTCATCTCAGTCCTAAAAGACTTCCCCCTTATCCTTAAACTGTGACCCCTTGTCCTGGACTTCCCCAACATTGGGAACAATCTTCCTGCATCTAGCCTGTCCAACCCCTTAAGAATTTTGTAAGTCTCTATGAGATCACCCCTCAATCTTCTAAATTCCAGCGAGTACAAGCCGAGTCTATCCAGTCTTTCTTCATATGGAAGTTGTGCCATCCCAGGAATCAGTCTGGTGAACCTTCTCTGTACTCCCTCTATGGCAAGAATGTCTTTCCTCAGATTTGGAGACCAAAACTGTACGCAATACTCCAGGTGTGGCCTCACCAAGACCCTGTACAACTGCAGTAGAACCTCCCTGCTCTTGTACTCAAATCCTTTTGCTATGAATGCCAACATACCATTCGCTTTCTTCACAACCTGCTGCACCTGCATGCCTACTTTCAATGACTGGTGTACCATGACACCCAGGTCTCGCTGCATCTGCCATGCATTTGACCACTCACCCAGTCCATCCAAGTCATCCTGCAGCCTCCTAGCATCCTCCTCACAGCTAACACTGCCCCCCAGCTTCGTGTCATCCGCAAACTTCGAGATGTTGCATTTAATTCCCTCGTCCAAATCATTAATCATTCCATGATGCAGCTTACAGAAAGCAAATTTGATACATTAGGAATCACATCAAAATCTACTGTATATTCACAGTCAGGGTGCAAGGAAGAACGGTGCATTAACTTGGCACTGGGTGTAGTGTAGAACATAGAACCCGTCTCTTACGGTAATGAGCCAACTACATCAAGGTGTAATAAAAAAGGGACTGCAGATGCTGTTTTATACTCCATCAAGGCATTTGTAAGAACAACCCAACCACAGCATCTGATGATGGAATTGCAGCCTATAAAAGCAGCACAGACACCAGTCACTTAACATCTTAGCATTGAAACCCAGGCGCAGACTACTGTCAAACACGCACAACCCGCTGCCATCAGCTCAGTGGCTGCAGTGGTGGTTTGCATGTTGCAGCAATCTGACAGACCATCTTGTAATAGTTTGCAGATAGAACACAAATCCAGTGATGCAGAAATTACAGACAATCGTGACAAAAGAGACTGGAATATGCTGGAAATTCGAGCAAAAACAAAGTGCTGGAGAACTCAGTGTGTCAGGCAGCATCTGTAGATGGATATTGACAGAGGGTGTTTTGCGTCTGGACCCTTCTTCAGATGCTTGTGTTGTTTATACTCTCCATTCAACACTGAGAGTTTTTAAATTCAACTTACACAGTTCCCCAGCAGAAACTTGCAGACAGAAGATAGCTATGCCTCAAGGGTGAGATGCTGAATGAGAGAAGTGCCCAATGATATGTGTGTCATCAGAGGGTGAAACAAACAGCTCACAAAAATTGCTAATAAAAAGTTCAAAGATTTACCAAACTTTGCGGCACAGCGGCAGAGCTACTGTCTTACAGTGCTAGAAATCCAGGTTCGATTCTGACCAGGGTGCTGTCTGTATGGAATTTATATGTTCTCCCTGTGCCCTAATGCATTTTCTTTGGGTGCTCCGGTTTCCTCCCATACTCCAAAGACATACAGGTTTGTTGGTTAATTGGCTTTAGTAAAACTGTAAATTGGCCCTATTGTGTCGGATAGCGTTAGTGTTTGGGGTGATCGCTGGTCGGCACAGACTCATTCGGCCGAGGGGCCTGTTTCTGCTCTGTGTCTCGGAAGTCTGGGGTGTAAAGTATATCATGATGCATCCTAGCTTAGGATTCTCCAAAATCTGAATGTTTCTTTCTAGAGGGAAGTGGGCGTCAAGAATTTTACCAGGGATGGTCAGATATGATAGTGGCATTGAAGAGATTTTTGGATACGCAAATCCATATGCCGGGAATGGAGGGATATGCAGGCAGAGGAAAGTAGATTAACTTGGCATCATGTTCAGCACGGAAATTGCGGGCCAAGGAACCTGTTAGATATAGAGTCATTTAGTAATAGCGAACTAGTTATAGAATCAGTCATACAGCATGAAAACCGTCCCTTCAGTCCAATACGTCTAAGCCACTCAAGTTGCCCAACTAAACTCGTCCCATTTGCCAACATTTGACTCGTATGCCTTTCTTATTCATGTGCCTGTACAATTTTTTTTAAATGTTATTTTACCTGCCTCAGCAACTTTGTCTGGCAGCTCGTTCAGGTTAATGTATTGCACTCAGGTAAGTTTATCATGTTAGAGCAGAAAATGGTTTCCAGTTGCTTTTCACCTCCATTGTCATCACCCTGTTCCTCCATATATTCCAGAAACTGCTGCTCAGATACTCTCTGCAGAGCTGACGATATGAGGAAACCTTCTCAATGTTGAGGTTCAAAAACTCATAAATGATGGGAGCAGAATGAGGCCATTCAGCCCAGCAAGCCTACTCCACCATTCAATCGTGGCTGATATATCTTTCCCTCTCAACCACATTCACCTGGATCCTCCCTGTAATCTTTGACACCCTTATAAATCAAGAGCCTGTCAACCTCTGTTTTAAAAAATGTGGTGCTGCATGCAAGCAACAGCTTCGTTAAGGCTTCGTTACAGCAGTCCAGGCAATGAAAGGGTGGTCTCAGCAAGCTAATGATTGCCCCATGACATTCAAGGCATGAACATCAAATACCTAACCATGGATTTGTTAAAGTAGCTCAAATGTAGCTGGAACTGCAGAGAAGGCACATATCATACCTAAAATAATGATATCAGCCTTTGGCTTTTATGATTTACAGTGGTAGTTTATCAGCTGAACATTAAGAGGGTGAACCCCATTTGGTTCCTATTTTCAACTGAGCTAATGCCTTCAAAACAAGATATTTTTCTGTGAATGGCATCCTAAATCACAGTAAAGATGCAAGGCATCACTGCTTGCTGGTCTCCAGCAAGAGAGAATGAAATGTGATTAGCTCTGTTTGACTTGAGAGGATCAATAATCACCCATACATAAAGTGGATGACAAATTTCAACATTCAGTTATGTTCAGCTTTAGCCTGGAAGAAGCTTGATGCAGAAGAGTTCTTGCCACAATCAATTTAGTGTTCATTGCAAGTGCAGTCTTTCATGTTGTGGCTGCACTAGATGTCAGTTAGCAGTGATATATCCTTATTGAAACTGCAGACATCCCGACTGCTGAGCCACACTCGATTCAAACATCTTTCTCTGATCACCTTGGGGGATATGGCACCCAGCTAAGAACTGTGATCGTTCTCTACTTACACTCACTTCAGCGCTTTTTGCGCAGAAAGCTTCAATGAGTTCTTTAAATAACAAACTTGTATGGAGAGGCTAATGGGCTGCATGTGTGTTCAGCTAAGGTTAAGAAAGGACAGCCAATTCAAAATGGCAGAACAACATCAACGTTACACACAGACCAACTTCATTGTGTGCCAACTTTGCACCTCATGCCAAATGTTCAAAATATATACGCACAAGCAATATTATCAATACGCATTGCACAAATTTATTTGTGAGCATGGATATGATCTTGTAGATCCAGAGCATCAACGATGATCCTAATGACACAAATGTCAAGTCCATTTGGTAGACGATATTCACATTTGCTAATATTGCTTGCACCTCTTTTAATAAGATGAAATCAGCATGTTCTGCCATTTTCTATCATAAAATGATATTGGGCAAAGTCATACTTGACCAGAGTGAGTGATGCTCGACTTGGCTTGCCGCATGCATTTGCCTCCGGTACTATTCCAGTAGCCCGTTTTGGAGATCTACAAGTCCAGTCATCTTTTGTGCTTTGCCATAATGATTTCCCCATGAGTGAAGTGACCCACAAGCACAAAATAAGCATCAGGTGGTTGGATAGACACAAAATGCTGGAGTAACTCAGTGGAACAGGCAGCATCTCTGAAGAGAAGGAATGGGTTCAGTCTGAAGAAGGGTCTCGACCTAAAACGTCACCCATTCCTTTTCACCAGAGATGCTGCCTGTCCCGCTGAGTTACTCCAGCATTTTGTGTCTATCTTCGGTGTAAACCAGCATCTGCAGTCCCTTCCTGACCGTGCTCTTCCAGATCAGTTGCTGGTGGCCTGTTGACAGCTCATTGCTATTTAAAGGCCCTTAAATTGCTTTTTAACTAACTATGTATGAGAAATAATTAAAAATATTAAAGTTAAAGAAAAAAAAATCTTGATTTACCTTTTCCATCAAGGTTGTCAAACCCATTCAACAATTCCCTTTGTGGCTTACGCCAGCCAGTGAGCTTGAGGGGTTGGATGCTCAGTGCCAACTCATGAGAAGTGAGACGCAGTGGCAGAGCTGCCAGCTAAAATGCAATACATTGGGCTCTCTGTAGGAAGATGGGTATTTTTATATTAGGTGGCATACTGCGTATTGTATGGTTGTTTCCTGATGGTGGTACTAAGTGTGACCTTCACAAGTACTAAAAGGTGGGATTCAGTCAGAAAAATGACATCTTAAAACAACATGGTGCCGATTTATATCTTTACTGCGGAATGCAGGGAACACTATGGAATTAACATTTTCCAAAGTAGAGATCCTTTTAAGACATTTTCTGTTTCAAGATTTGATATTCACATCAGCAAAAGCTTATTGGCAAGCCCAGTACAATAAAGGAAATATCTGTAAGTTAGAATCTGCTGTAAGGACATTTTCAAAGGTCAGTCAGTATACTCACATGATCTAATAATGGGGGTACAAAATATTAGACGTTTCGCAAAATGCTATTACAACATTTTCTATTAGAGTCATGGAGGCATACAATGTGGAAACAGGCCCTTCTGCCTAAAATGGCCATGCTGACCAACATGTCCTATCTACTACACTAGTTCCACTTGCCTGCATTTGGCCCACATCCCTCTATACTTGCCTTATCCATGTGCCTGTCCAAATGTTTCTTAAACATTAAGATACTGCCTGCCACAACTACCTCCTCCACCTGCTCGTTCATACACCCACCACTGTGTAGACAAAGTTATCCCTCAGGTTCCTATTAAATCTTACCACTTTCACCTTACACCTGTGTCTTCTGGTGCTTGACTCCCCTACATTGGGCAAGAGACTGTGAGTCTATTCATCTCGTGATCTTGTACACCTCTATAAGATCACCCATCATCCTCCTGTGCTCCAGGGAATAGAGTCCTAGCCTGCTCAATATCTCCCTATAGATCAGGGCCTCGAGTCCTGCCAACATCAAACATCTATTGGAAAGGATCAGAAGTAAACAGGGTAAACATTTTTTAATGGTGGGATGCACAATATAAAAATGTTTTAATAAGTGGAAGCTTGGAGGAGATTCACATTTTCTAATGGTAGAACACAACACTGATGCCAGGACATCTTTCTAACTTACAGGCTGATTATAAATGGCACAGCTCTCGAGCATGGTAAGCATTTGAAGATTTTAATCAGCAAACAGCATTACATCTTAAAATTCATTGGGTAAAATGATTAACTGAGGTGCTAATGTTTTTTTTTTGTGTCTATTTCATGCCCCAAAATGCCATTCATCCATAATTTTAAACTGACCAGTTTGACCTCTGTCCCATCAATATTGATTAATGCAAGAGCCATACTTTCATTGAGACATTTATATTAAATGAATTAACTCCAGAGGTTAATGAGGCTAATAGTTATAGTCATTCTTCTGTATGTTTGCTTTTAAATGACATTGATCTATGACATTGTAGCCTTTTTCAAAACCTAAAAAGTGAAATTCTCACAAGGTTTCTAATTGCCGAGATGAAACGGCCCAGTAATGACATGAGTTAGAAAATGTTCAGTCAGCAGGTATATAATATCTGTACGTTGATCCTACGTGAACAGTGTGAAATGCAAATGTATCCATTCACTAGGTAATTGTGTGTTAAAGAGCTAATGCGTCCATGGTAGGCTAAAAGAACAACCCATTTGCAATGCAGCGACGTCATCCTCAGATATTATTGCAGTTAGATATTCTGCAGAGGAGAAAGGTGTAATTTTATGTAGATAGCTTTTGGGGATTGGAGCAAGATCTCGAGGCTGCACTGCAGGAGATGCGGAATTCACAATAATACAAACACTTTAAACCATCTTGACTGCAGGGCTCAAATTATTTAATGATCTCCTTAGGTATTTCAAACAAATCTATTTTAATGCTTTGCACTATAACCGTCATTCACAATAATGTAGAATTTTGACTGTTTGCAATAAATGTTTTGAACCAGTCTGAAGAACCAGTTCTCAACCCGAATCGTCACCTGTTCCTTCTCTCCAGAGATGCTGCCTGTCCTGCTGAGTTACTCCATCATTTTGTGTCTATTTCAGGTTATATTCTCCCCAATGGGTATTACATCCCTCGGCTCCTCAACTTGTCAATGTTCTTGACAATTCTTCCGGTTCCCAGTTACTCCAAGGCATATGTCCGCATGAGCATGTCACTTGTGAGCTACATACTGACGCAAGATATTTTCTGTCATACTGAATATGTTTGTCAATCTTTTTTATTCGTTTTACAGGGGAACCATACCCATTGCTAGAAGGGCACAAGTACACTGAGGAGATGGCACGGTAGGGCAGTGGTGGTGTTGGTATCTTACAGCACCAGAGTTCGATCTTGACCACGGATGCTGTCTGTCTACGTTCTCCCCGTGACCTGCGTGGGTATTCCCCGGGGCACTCCAGTTTCCTCCCACACTCCAGTTTCCTCCCACGCATACAAGTTTGTAGGCTAATTGGTTTGGCAAATTTGTAAATTGTCCCTAGTGTAGGATAGCTTTAGTGTGCGGTCAGCACGGACTTGGTGGGCCAAAGGGCCTGTTTCCACGCTGTATCTCTAAACTCAACTAAACAGAGAAAACAATGAAAAGACTAAGAGCTAGTGAAATAGGGAACCTGGTGTCAACTCATTATCAACTAACTGCTACGTTTTTTCTCAAACTATTTTTTTCTCTAGAAACAAACTCTAGCTCCAGCAGATAAGATTAAGGAGAAACCAAAGGTAGGACATTAAGGGGGAGTAACTGGAGAGAGAAGAGGGTCATTCAGCAACCAAAGCAATCGTTATGTGAGGAGCAACAAGAGATGAGCAAGGTCTTCATTGTAATTTTTTCTGTTTTCACTGTAGAGAAAGATAAGATGACCAAGGAACTTGTGACATCTGTCCTGAGGACAGTCCATATGCTAGTAGGTGTGGTGTTGGAGGTTCTAAGCTGTATGAAGGTAGATAAATCACCCTAGCCTGATCCAAGGACACAGTGGAAAGCTAGAGAAGAAATTGCAGGGGCCCTGACAAATCATTGTTAGACATGGGTGGAGTGCTGGATGACTGGAGGGTAGCTAATCTTATGCTTTTATTTAAGAAAGGGTTGCAAAGAAAAGCCTGGGAAATATAGCGAGGCCGACATTTATGGTAGGTAGGTTACTGGACATGATTCTGAGGGATAAGATATGTATCCATTTGGATAGTCAGACAGTGAATGGGGATAGTCAACATGGTTCTATATGCGAGAGAACATGTCTCATGACTTTGAATGTTTTTTTTTTTAAGAAGTAACCAAGAGAGTCAATGAGAGTAAAGCAAAACAGTAAGGCCATTGATAACGTTCGGCATGGTAGGCTGCTCTGGAAGGTTAGATTGCACGGCATCAAGAGGGAGCTAGCTTCCTGGATTCAGAAATGGTTTCATGGAAGGAAGCAACGAGCAGAGGTGGAAGGTTGTTTTGGGGATTGGAGGCTCGTGACAAGTGGTCAGCCTCAGGGGTGGATGCTGGACCATTGCTGTTTGTGGTTTATTTTAATGTTTTAGATGAGAATGTGTAAAGCATGATTAGTATGTTTGCAGATTACACTAAAATAAGTGGTATTGCAGAGGGTTATCAAAAATTACTGCATGATCTTGATCAGTTGACCAAGTGAGCTGAAGAATAGCTAATGGAGTTCAATGCAGATAAATGTGAGGTATTACGATTTAGGAAGTCAAACTAGGGTAGGACCTTCACGGTCCTAATTGGGTCCTGGTGAGTGTTGTGGAGCAGAGGAATCTAGGAGTACAGTTGCACAGTTCCCAGAAAGTGGTGTCACAAGGAGATAGGGTGGTGAAGAAGGATTAATGCGCAAAGACTTTTACCCAGGTTGGGGAATTAAGAACCAGAAGAGAACGGTTTAAGGTGAGAGGGGAAAGATATAATAGTAAGTTGAGGGATAACTTTTTCACTCAGAGGGTAGAGGGTGAATGGAATATGCTGCTAGGGGAGGTAGGTGAGGCAGGCACAAAAATAATATTTAAAAGACACTTGGACGGGTACATGGATAGGAAAGATTTGGAGGGCCAGCAGTTCAACTGCCGACAAATGGGACTAGTTTAGATGGGGCATCTTGGTTGGCATTGACAAGTTGGGCCAAAGGGCCTACATCTTTGCTGTCTGACTATAAGTTGAAGAAGACTTTGATATCAATTATTTAACATATAGCAACTCACTTAAAACTGACTTTAATAACTTCCATACCAAGTAAAAAGGCTAAGATTACATTGCTTAAGATGCAGCTTGTAGCCATTGATTGTAATTGTGTTTGCTCTGAAAATAAATTAACATTAAATAACCAAACATGAGAGGGGATGAAACTCACATTAAAACGTCTCCAAAACGTTCACCAACCTGCCTCCACTCCTCAATTCTACCTGCCCAATAATTAAGTGTTTATTGGGACAATGTAAAACGTACACCACATACATCAGGAGTCAGATTCTGTTGATGAAATTTATTGTCATCATCCTCAATGTGCTAACATAGCCTTAGGCCATCTAAAGACAAGAGCGGGCTTGATGATCAGGACATCAAACCAGCATCAATCTCCTCCTGGTCTACCAAATGATTCTCCACACTTTTGTTCACTTCTGAGGCATGGATTACCTTTAACAGATGCATCAAAGCATGGAGGAGATGCTAGCTCAGTAAAACTCACCAGCAGGATAAGCAAGACAATGTCATTATCCACTCCTAGACCAAATGGCCTAGTATTACAGTCAGATGCCACATAGTTTGCATACTTGACATCGGACTCCTGAAACAAGTCATATAATTCTGAGTTTGTATAAGCCAGGGATAACCAAATAGAGAGAGAAAAAGAAGTCAAGGATTAAAATAAAACAAGTCAAGGCTTTTCCTTTTGCAGATGCTGGAAAGCTGAAATCATGATAGGGAGCTATCCAGCAGATAATTGGAATGAACCATAAAAACGGAGAATTAAGTGGCCAGACAGGAAACAAGTGGAACAACTGAGGTCCAAACAGATTTTTGCTGGAGCCAAACATTCTGTCTTTCATTTGAGATTTTCCCATATTTTTTCTAAGTGCAGGAAGAAAATTTGGTAAGAAAATAGACTTGGCAAAATTCTGCAGAATTGTAACAATTAGAGAGTTTTCTTTCGAAGCAGAACCCCTTTGGCCCCATTAGAACAACCCAATTGTACACTAAAACTTGCTGCAGTGCTGGTGTCTGCTAAGGTGTTCCTGAGGGCATGTGTTATACCTTTCACACCTTTAGGTTTTTAATAGCATGTCACAGAATAGCATGACATGATTATTCATTCTCTTTTCATTATCAACTTTCATAATTTCCACAATTTTTAAAAATATGGTTTTCACCCAAGATCCAGACATGAACAAGGCAACAATTAGAAAAGATATGTTATTTGGTGATTATCTCTCTTCATCACTTCTCTGGGATGTAATGTTTTCCCTTCAATTTCTGTTTTGTCTTTCTATCGTAATACTATTATCCTTTTCCTTGAACATTTTTTCCCCAATAATGCATTCCCCATAGAAGCAATTTTAATAACTTTAATAGGTTCACAGGGAAGTTAAAAAGTCTGGAAGTCTTTACCAAATCCATGAGATGAACATGATTTTCAACCAAGGAACAACAGATGCCGGTTTACAGAAAAGAGCACAGAAGTGCTGGAGTAACTCAGCGGGTCAGGCAGGATCTCTAGAGAACATAGATAGGTGACGTTCTGGGTCAGGACTTGTGGGGGGGGGGGGGGGGGGGAAGAAACCTGGAAGAACGGACCGATGCCTGATCCACTAAGTTACTCCAGCAATTTGTGTCCTTTATTTTTTGTAAACCAACATATGCAGTTCCTTGTTTCTACAATACCCAGATTCATGTTGGGTAACATTTAAAGTTCTATGCGCACAAGAGAAAGAATCTGTAGAAACATATTGCAATCGATTATTTTGTTTAAATAGACCACACAAAAAGCAATAGCACCTTTCACGGACAGTTAATTATTGTGAAAACCTTTAAAATGGCCTTCAGTGCCAGCAGGCATGCGTGACACTATAACACTTCCACAGATTCATTAGATGTTGCAGCATGAGCCAAGGGTAGGGCAAGAGTTCTGATGATACTTGCGGGTGTTTGGATACAAATCCAAAACATGAATCAGGCTCATTGGTATGGGAAAAAAAACCCTGATGAGTTTCTAAGTACTGTCATTAGACAGCTTCAAAGGCAAACATAAATTTGCAGAGGTTGTTTCAGCATAATAACGTACTTCAGTGGAGAACTGTGAACCGGAGAACTTTAAACTAAGTTAATGGCTGCATTCTAAAACCTAAGGGGTCATGTTGACTAACAAAAGTCTAAAACAGGCAATAGCATATTAACCATCAATTGTACATTTCTCATGTTTCTAGTTTTAATTTTCAACATTTAACAGGTCTGTGGTCAAATAACACCTGGTTTACATATATTCCCAAAGGTAAAATTCTCCCTACTGTCAGGGAGCAGAGAAACAGGTCCTTTGGCCATTAGAGCTCATGCTAGCCATCATCCACTCATTTACAAAACATCGTTTCAACACTTGTGCCTCGTAAGGCTGTGTTCTGAGCCCCAACATATACTCTCTGCACACTTACAACTGCGCGGCCAAATTCTGCTTTAATTCCATCTACAAGTTTATACATGACACCACCGTAGTGGGCAGAATATCAACAATAACAAGACAGAGAACAGCAAGGAGAAAGAGAGTTATGTAGCATTGTGTCAAAACAACAACCTCCCCCTCAATGTCAGCAAAACAAAGGAGCTGGACATCAAATTCAGGTCGTGTGATGGGGTATACGCCTCAGACTGTATCAATGATGCTGAAGTGGGGATGGTCAAGAGCTTCAAGTCTCTCGGTGAAAACAGCACACAGACTCCTCAACTTTCTCAGAATACTAAGGAAATTGGCATGTCTCCAATGACTTTCAGTTTCTACAGATGAACCATTCAAAAAACACCCTGTCCTGATGTAGCCAACAAAATCACACCTTTGATATTCTCTTTTCTCTCCTCTCCTGTTCGGCAGAACAACAGCCAGAAAGCATATACCACCAGATTCATTAATGGCTTCTTCATATGCTGATGGTTTCATTCCTGATCTTCCAATCTACCCTATTGTGGCCTTTGCACTTTTTTTTTACTATCCTCGCTTTCTCTGTAGTTATATTCTGTATTATGTTTATTTTCTATCTTTCTCTACTTGATGTACTCATGTATGGTATGATCACACATAATTTGTAGTATGCAAAACAGTTTTTCCACTGTATTTTGGAACACAACAATAATAAATCAAAACATAAACCCTACATTAATATCAATCCTTTATTCTTCCCACAGTCTCGTTAACTACCTCTTTAATCTACTGACAAGGAAAATTTCATAGAGCCGAATTAACACCAACCCACATGTCTTTGGGATGCGAGAGAAAAACAAAACATCCAGAGTAAACCCTTGCAGTCACAGGGGGAACGTACCAACTCCACACAGACAGCAGCCAAGGTCAGGATTAAACCCAGGGCTCTAGTGCTGTGAGGCGGGAGCTCTCAGGAGTCATAGAGTCAAACAGCATTGAAACAGGTCCTTCGGCCCAACCTGCCTATGCCGACCAAGATGTCCTGGTTCCACCCATCCACATTTGGCTCATATCCCTCTAAACCTTTCCTATCCATGTACAGTGGCTTGCAAATATATTCATACCCCTTGAATTTTTGTCATGTTACAACCACAAATGTAAATGTATTTTATTGGAATTTTATGTGATAGACCAACACAAAGTGGTGCATAATTGTGAAATGGAAGGAAAATGATACATGTTTTCCAAATTTTATTACAAATAAAAAACTGAAAAGTGTGGCGTGCAAAAGTATTCAGCCCCCCTGAGTCAATACTTTGTAGAACCACCTTTCACTGCAATTACAGCTGCAAGTCTTTTGGGGTATGTCTCTACCAGCTTTGCACAACTAGAGACTGAAATGTTTGCCCATTCTTCTTTGCAAAACAGCTCAAGCTCAGTCAGATTGGATGGAGAGCGTCTGTGAACAGCAATTTTCAAGTCTTGCTAGAGATTCTCAATTGGATTTAGGTCTGGACTTTGACTGGGCCATTCTAACACATGAATATGCTTTGATTTAAACCATTCCATTGTAGCTCTGGCTATATGTTTAGGGTCGTTATCCTGCTGGAAGGTGAACCTCCAGTCTCAAGTCTTTTGCAGACTCTAACAGGTTTTCTTCCAGATTGCCCTGTATTTGGCTCCATCCATCTTCCCATCAACTCTGACAGCTTCCCTGACCCTGCTGAAGAAAAGCATCCCCACAGCATGATGCTGCCACCACCATGTTTCACAGTGGGGATGGTGAGTTCAGGGTGATGTGCAGTGTTAGTTTTCCGCCACACATAGCATTTTGCATTTAGGCCAAAAACTTCCATTTTGATCCCATCAGACCAGAGCACCTTCCGCCACATGTTTGCTGTGTCCCCCACATGGCTTGTGGCAAACTGCAAACGGGACTTCTTATGGCTTTGTTTCAACAATGGCTTTCTTCTTGCCACTCTTCCATAAAGGCCCGATTTGTGGAATGCACAACTAATAGTTGTCCTGTGGACAGATTCTCCCACCTGAGCTGTGGATCTGTGCAGCTCCTCCAGAGTTACCATGGGCCTCTTGGCTGCTTCTCTGATCAATGCTCTCCTTGCCCGGCCTGTCAGTTTAGGTGGACGGCCATGTCTTGGTAGGTTTGCAGTTGTGCCATACTCTTTCCATTTTCGGATGATGGATTGAACAGTGCTCCGTGAGATGTTCAAAGCTTGGAATATTTTTTTATAAACCTAACCCTGCTTTAAACTTCTCTACAACTTTATCCCTGACCTGTCTGGTGCGTTCCTTGGGCTCTTTGTTCACTAATGTTCTCTAACAAACCTCTGAGGCCTTCACAGAGCAGCTGTATCTATACTGAGATTAGATTACACACAAGTGGACTCTATTTACTAATTAGGTGACTTCTGAAGACAATTGGTTGCACTGGATTTTATTTAGGGGTATCAGAGTAAAGGGGGCTGAATACTTTTGCATGCCACACTTTTCAGTTTTTTATTTGTAAAAAAATTTGAAAACCATGTATCATTTTCCTTCCACTTCACAATTATGTGCCACTTTGTGTTGGTCTGTCACATAAAATCCCAATAAAATACATTTACGTTTGTGGTTGTAACGTGACAAAATGTGGAAAAGTTCAAGGGGTATGAATACTTTTGCAAGCCACTGTACCTAGTTGAACCACTGTGCTGCCCAAAGATAGCTCAATTAAGGAAGTCAATCATTAGATCTGCATAAAGGAAATGCATTTATCTTGCACATCAAATCTATTTATGAATTTATTTTGCGATGTTGGTTTATTGCTGTTTCGTCTGCCCTCTGAGTGATTGAATATGTTATTAATTTGGTGAACTTCCAATGCTAGAGGAACTTAATTGATAATGCACATGATTTTCATTACTATTTGCTCCAAATTGCTTTTGATAGATACATTCCCCTTTGCAATTAAGCAGTCATCATCAACCAACAACATGTTTGTTGCTCATGTGAGCTGGTCAATGCAGTTGCCTGCAGTTCAGATTCCAGCCACTATATCATTGTAACATGGAGACAGCAAAGCCAATTGATCTCACACAATGGTGTGTTTGGGCTTGTGCACAGTGTCTTCATGCATAATAAAGGGTGTGGATAATTGAACTTCACAAAAAAGAAATGGTTGTTTTTTTTTTAACGTTTGCATTACCCAAAACCTCACACAGAGGCAATTCATATCCACAGAATACAAACTGCAACAGTTAAAATTACTTGCATCCTGAAATGCCAGAACTACTTTGGATAATTCCAGCACAAGTGGATTCCAATTTTAAAAAATCAGCCAACTACATCAGAGGTAATTTACTTTGAATTGACGTGAAATGTTTCCATTTAAATATATATCTGTCACATGTGGACGTTAAAAAGCTATGTGAAAACTTCCATAATTCAGGCGTGGAGACTACAAAATAGTAAGATTAAACGAGAACTCACCTGTTCGAAGTTTGATCGTTATTTTACGAGGAGTTACGATGAGGGATTACGTGAAGAGCCCGCCTCACGCTGGTAACGGCATACTTCAAAGCAGCGGCATGAAAAACACAGAACACCAAAGCCGGAGTAACATAGTAAGGCTCATAAAAAGACTTAGAACCACCATTTGATCATTTATTTTACGAGGGTGGGAGTGGAGGGCACGTAATCCCTCATCGTAACTCCTCGTAAAATAACGATCAAACTTCGAACAGGTGAGTTCTCGTTTAATCTTACTATTTTACTTCGGAGTCACGTGAGTGACTACGTGAAGATTTTTAAAGCTTTCTGTGTTTTTCATGTCGTAGAATTAATCCGTACGACAGTCCGGCTAAGTAAACACATACATGAGAAACCAGACAAATGTTAGATCTTTTCACAATTAACTTTTTTAATGGTTGAAAGACCATATAATACCCTCCTTATATTTGAGGGAAAATGATTACAAGTGACAAAAGATATCAGTGACTACACAACTGATTATAGCAATTAATAGCAATTAATAGCAAACAAAGCAGGTGATTATAGTGCTCCCAACACCGCGTGTCCAAAGCTTGTCATAGTGTGAACAGGTTTGTTGTAGAACTTTGAAAAAGTTTCTTCTTTACTCCACCCTGCGATTTTTAAAATATGCTCGAGAGGTACGTCCCGCCCCTTCGCCGCGGACGTAGCTGCCGCCCTGGTGGAGTGAGATTTGAAGACATCAGTGTCTACTCCCGCTAAAACCAACACCTGTTTCAACCATTTTGAGATAGTTTGAACTGAAGCTTTTGTGTGTGGCTTTTTGTGCGTAAGCAGTAATGTCTTTTCGTTTCCTCGAAAAGTGTCCGTAACTTTAATATATTGGTTCAAATGTCTAACCACACACAAAGCAGGCTCAATATGAAAAGCTTGAAAGGTTACCTTTGTTCCAGATCTCCCTGGTCTACTTTGTTTGATCAGATCGTAAACATAGAAGGACAACGTTATCTGTAGTCACATGCATACAGTCTAAACGCAACATTTGTAAAGTTTGCACTCTTTGAGCTGAGACCAGTGACATTAACATGACCAATTTCAATGTCAACCTATCCAATGGCAAACCCTTCAATTGGAGTCCATTCTCTAAGTAGAGCAAGTACAATGCTCACATCCCAAATTTCTGTATATCTAGGTTTTGGCGGATTCATGTGAAAAATTCCTTTCATGAATCGTGATATCAATGGATGCGACCCAATTGATTTCTCATCAGTCATAAGTCCTAAATAGGACGACAAGGCACTGCGTGCAGTGTTAATGGCACTGTAACTTAAATGTTGCCCAAAGTGCAAATTGGCAAGGAATTCCAAAACATGAGTAACATTCACAGAATCATCAGAAATATTTGACTGTGTGCAAAATTCTTCCCATTTCTTAATATGTGTCATATATTGTTTTTGTGTGCTATCTCGCCATGATGCGCCAATAACTGCCAAAGTTTGGTCCGACAATCCCAGTTCCTGTAGTGGTCTGGTCAAAACCTGCAGATTAACAAATTCATATATGCATATAATGGGTAACCTTCATTTGTTACTGGATTAGTCAAGATATCACTACAGTTAGGAATCTGCATATACGGTTCTTTAATTCATATTCAGCATAACTGGGAACCAAGGTTGAGTTGGCCAATTTGGCACTACCAACAATCCGGAAGCTGAATCTTGCTCTATTTTCTTCAAGCATCTCTGAATCAGAGCAAATGGTGGAAAAGCATAAAAGAACATCTTTCCCAGTGTAATGAAAACGCATCTACTGCGACTGCGTCCGGATCGTGTTCCCAAGACACATAATGAGGCAATTGATGATTAAGCCTGGATGCAAACAAATCAATTTTCTGGCAACCCAAATCGGCTAACAATATTCTTAAATATTGCTGGCTTAAGCATCCATTCCGTATTATCTTTAAAAATCCTGGACCTTTCATCTGCTACCACATTGTCCTTACCTGGAATGTAGCTTGCTGAAATCCATATCTGCCGACCAATACACCATTGCCATATCTCATTGACCAGACAATCACATGGTACTGATCTAACTCCCCCCATGTGATTAATGTAAACCACAGCCGTTTTATTGTCTAACTGTATTAACACATGCAGACCTTGTTTAGCACAACAATATTGCTTTAAGCCCATAAAAGGCCCCCAATAATTCCAAATAGTTAATACCATACTCTTGGAGAAACACTTGTTCTTCAGTTTTCCATCTACCTCCACAACTGGAGGATAAATCTGTGGCCCCCCATCCGAGAGCACTAGCATCTGTTTGTAAAACCATTTCAGGCTGTTTAATCATGATATTTTTTAGCAGCTTGTGGGACATTTTCAACCCACCATTGCAATTCCAATACTGCTTTCCTTGTTAATTGCATAGGCCTGTCAAAAGTGACCTGCCTTATCTTTAAGAGCCCTTACTTTGTCCCTTTGAAGATTTTGATAATGTAATGGCCCAAATTCCACTGCCGGAAATTGCTGCCACCAGTGTACCAATGACTTTTGCCACTTCTCGGATGGAGGGATAAGGTTTGTGAATGAGGTAATTACACATTTGCGAAATATCATTTGCCTTCTTTGCTGGCAAAGTAACTAACATAGTCACTGAGTTAATTACAAACCCCAGAAAATTAATTGATTGAACTGGCTGCAGCTGGGACTTAATTGGATGAATTAAGAATCCAAGCTCTTTAAACAAAGCTTTAGTAACTGAAATTGAGTGCTCAGCTGACTCTTGACTATCGTTAATAATCAGAATATCATCCAGATAAGCCATTACAATGTGTTTCTGTGCTCTTAATTGGGCTAAAACTGGTTTCAACAGTTTTGTAAAGAGTCTAGGAGCCGAACTCAATCCATTTGGTAAAGCTTTGAACTGCCATAATTGCCCCTGCCAATAAAACTTTAAGTATCTCGAAAAAGATGATGAATTGCTACAGAATAATAGGCGTCTTTCAAATCAATCTTAGCCATATAACAACCTGCTGAAATCAGATATTTTGCAGTACTGAATGTCTCCATCTTAAAATGTTTGTATTCTACAAAACTTATTTAGATCTGTAAGGTCTAGAATAATTCTACAACCACCATCTTTCTTATCTCTGCGAAATATATTAGAGACAAATTGATGCTTATGTTCACAAGTTTTTTCAATTACCCCTTTTCCGGATAATTTGTCAATTTCCACATTAATCTCCATTCTTTCTTCTGCAGAAAACACATTAAGCATAAGCAGGTTTATTCTGTACAGGAGGATTGACCCCTTCTTTAAAAATAATAATAGCTCCCGAAACTGCTTGTAATATAAATCGATCAGAAGTAATATTAAGCCAGGCATTATAAAACTTTTGCAATCTCCCTCCAACTGGAGATTCATCCACAGTTTCCTTAAGGATAGAAGTTTTTAGTACCTCTCATAAGAGCGTGATGGTCTCCTCTTTCCCGAATGCAGGGAAGCAGTGGCCTGTGCAGCACGATAATACTTTCGTGACAAATTTCTGCCTCTATAACGAAAATCAAAACCCCTTCGGGCCGAAAAAACCCTCTTCTTTGTCCAAAGACAAAAGGCTTAATAGTGCTAAAATATTTAGCTTCTTCATCCAACTGTTTCAGCTGTTTCGGCAGATTTTCTCCAAACAAATACCCAGGAGCTTGAACTCCACTTTCTTGACACAGGCTTGCAAATCTAGGGTGAAATATGGGCCGAATCGCCATTTTTCTCATGCAATTGATCTCATAAAACGAATTGCACAATAAGCCCAAAGTATCTTTTTGAATCTTTTCCATTTCCAGATTCTCCATTTGCCTGCCAAATGCCGTAATGGCAGCAGAAAATAATTTTACTTCGGAGTCACGTGAGTGACTACGTGAAGAAGAGCCCGCCTCACGCTGGTAACGGCTTGACGTCGACGCTGACGGCGAAAGAAGGAGCTGCGGTAAGGAGCAGCTCCTCGCAGCGGTCGGAACGGCCCGCAGGTAAGTGAAGTTACATCGGCGCGGGTTTTAGGTTACGCTGGATGGTTCCAACAGCGAAACTAAAAGTAAAAATTTAGACGTTAACGTGCTGATGAGCACAAGATAAATTTTAACAAAATGGAGAAATCGGGAAGGAAGGCTTCGCGGGTGAAAAGAGCCTCCCGGGGTGAAAGTAAATATACGGGAAGCGAAGCTAGAGTGGACCCGGTTCCGATACCGTTGGCCACTGATTTACCCGATATAGAATTTCCAGATTCTCCGGAAATTATAACCACGGAGGAAAATGTTCCTAAGAAATGCAAAAAGAAAACTGTGAGGCCCGTGGTTTCTGATGATTCTGATTTTGAAAGACCTCCAGATAATAAAACTATGTGGCTAAAAATGGAGCATATGGAGAAAGTTCTCCAAACTATTATGAGACAAGGGTCACAGTACCCTCATGAATCCCAGAAAATCCCTGAGGTGTTTCAATATGATGAATATGGCTGTGGGCCAAGTTGGGAATATGATACTCCAGACCCACGATTTGGGCTGGAAGAAGTCTCATGGGATAATATCCCGATGGAATTAGGGCTGCAGAAGGCAGGACCCTGCTGAATTTGAAATGATTTTTGAAAGCACGCCACAAAGTAAAAAGAAAAAGCTTGATCTGCCTAAGATAGCACAAAGTTTTGCTATACCCGAAGGAAGTGGTGAGGCTATGGAAGAAAGCCTAGCTGCCAATATAAATTATATGGTATCTCACCAGCTTCATAATACTGTGATGAATGAATTATCAGAATTATATAAAGCACCAGGGCAATTGTGCCCATTGGAAGTGCCTACGGTGAATCCGATGGTATGGGCGTCTATGACTCCAAGTATGAGAGCCCAAGAAGTGAAATTTCAAAAGGTGCTAAAATTATTTTCGGCTGCCATCACGGCATTTGGCAGGCAAATGGAGAATGTGGAAATGGACAAGATTCAAAAGATACTTTGGGTTTAATGTGCAATTCGTTTTATGAGATCAATTGCATGAGGAAAATGGCGATTCGGCCCATATTTCAACCCTAGTTATGCAAGCCTGTGTCAAGAAAGTGGAGTTCAAGCTCCTGGATATTTGTTTGGAGAAAATCTGCCGAAACAACTGAAACAGTTGGATGAAGAAGCTAAATATTTTAGCACTATTAAGCCTTTTGTCTTTGGACAAAGAAAAGGGTTTTTCGGCCCGAAGGAGTTTTGATTTTCGTTATAGAGGCAGAAATTTGTCACGAAGGTATTATCGTGCTACACAGGCCACTGCTTCCCTGCATTCGGGAAAGAGGAGACCATCACGCTCCTATGGAGAGGTATTAAAGACTTCTATCCTTAAAGAAACTGTGGGATGAATCTCCAGTTGGAGGGAGATTGCAAAAATTTTATAATGCCTGGCTTTAATATTACTTCTGATCGATTTATATTACAAGCAGTTTCAGGAGCTATTATTATTTTTTAAAGAAGGGGTCAATCCTCCTGTACAGAATAAACTGCTTATGCTTATATGTTTTCTCCAGAAGAAAGAATGGAGATTGATGTGGAAATTGGCAAATTATCCGAAAAAGGGGTAATTGAAAAAAACTTATGAACATAAGCATCATTTGTCTCTAATATATTTCGCCAGAGATAAGAAAGATGGTGGTTGTAGAATTATTCTAGACCTTACAGATCTAAATAAGTTTGTAGAATACAAACGTTTTAAGATGGAGGACATTTAAAACTGCAAAATATTTGATTTCAGCAGGTTCTTATATGGCTAAGATTGATTTGAAAGACGCCTATTATTCTGTACCAATTCATCATCTTTTTCGGAGATACTTAAAGTTTTATTGGCAGGGGCAATTATGGCAGTTCAAAGCTTTACCAAATGGATTAAGTTCAGCTCCTAGACTCTTTACAAAACTGTTGAAACCAGTTTTAGCTCAATTAAGAGCACAGAAACACATTGTAATGGCTTATCTGGATGATATTCTGATTATTAATGATAGTCAAGAGTCAGCTGAGCACTCAATTTCAGTTACTAAAGCTTTGTTTAAAGAGCTTGGATTCTTAATTCATCCAATTAAATCCCAGCTGCAGCCAGTTCAATCAATTGATTTTCTGGGGTTTGTAATTAACTCAGTGACTATGTTAGTTACGTTGCCAGCAAAGAAGACAAATGATATTTTGCAAATGTGTAATTACCTCATTCACAAACCTTATCCCTCCATCCGAGAAGTGGCAAAAAGTCATTGGTACACTAGGTGGCAGCTTTTCCGGCAGTGGAATTTGGGCCATTACATTATCAAAATCTTCAAAGGGACAAAGTAAGGGCTCTTAAAGATAAGGCAGGTCACTTTGACAGACCTATGCAATTAACAAAGAAAAGCAGTATTGGAATTGCAATGGTGGGTTGAAAATGTCCCACAAGCTGCTAAGAAGATCATGATTAAACAGCCTGAAATGGTTTTGCAAACAGATGCTAGTGCTCTCGGATGGGGGGCCACAGATTTATCTTCCAGTTGTGGAGGTAGATGGAAAATGAAGAGCAAGTGTTGCTCCAACAGTATGGAATTAACTATTTGGAGTTATTGGGCGCCTTTTATGGGCTTAAAGCATATTGTTCTGCTAAACAATGTCTGCATGTATTAATACAATTAGACAATAAAACGGCTGTGGTTTACATTAATCACATGGGGGGAGTTAGATCAGTATCATGTGATTGTCTGGTCAATGAGATATGGCAATGGTGTATTGGTCGGCAGATATGGATTTCAGCAAGCTATATTCCAGGTAAAGACAATGTGGTAGCAGATGGAAGGTCCAGGATTTTTAAAGATAATACGGAATGGATGCTTAAGCCAGCAATATTTAAGAATATTGTTAGACGATTTGGGTTGCCAGAAATTGATTTGTTTGCATCCAGGCTTAATCATCAATTGCCTCATTATGTGTCTTGGGAACACGATCCGGACGCAGTTGCAGTAGATGCATTTTCATTACACTGGGGAAAAATGTTCTTTTATGCTTTTCCACCATTTGCTCTGATCCAGAGATGCTTGAAGAAAAATAGAGCAAGATTCAGCTTCCGGATTGTTGGTAGTGCCAAATTGGCCAACTCAACCTTGGTTCCCAGTTATGCTAAATATGATTAAAGAACCATATATGCAGATTCTTAACTGTAGTGATATCTTGACTAATCCAGTAACAAATGAAGGTTACCCATTATATGCATATATGAATTTGTTAATCTGCAGGTTTTGACCAGACCACTACAGGAACTGGGATTGTCGGACCAAACTTTGACAGTTATTGGTGCATCATGGCGACATAGCACACAGAAAAACAATATATGACACATATTAAGAAATGGGAAGATTTTTTGCACACAGTCAAATATTTCTGATGAATCTGTGAATGTTACTCATGTTTTGGAATTCCTTGCCAATTTGCATTTTGGGCAACATTTAAGTTACAGTGCCATTAACACTGCACGCAGTGCCTTGTCGTCCTATTTAGGACTTATGATGGTGAGAAGTCAATTGGGTCGCATCCATTAATATCACGATTCATGAAAGGAATTTTTCACATGAAATCCGCCAAACCTAGATATTACAGAGATTTGGGATGTGAGCATAGTACTTGCTCTACTTAGAGAATGGACGCCAATTGAAGGGTTGACATTGGATAGGTTAACATTGAAATTGGTCATGTTAATGGCACTGGTCTCAGCCCAAAGAGTGCAAACTTTACAAATGTTGCGTTTAGACTGTATGCATGTGACTACAGATAACGTTGTATTCTATGTTTACGATCTGATCAAACAAAGTAGACCAGGGAGATCTGGAACAAAGGTAACCTTTCAAGCTTTTCATATTGAGCCTGCTTTGTGTGTGGTTAGACATTTGAATCAATATATTAAAGTTACGGACACTTTTCGAGGAAACGAAAAGACATTGCTGCTTACGCACAAAAAGCCACACACAAAAGCTTCAGTTCAAACTATCTCAAAATGGTTGAAACAGGTGTTGGTTTTAGCGGGAGTAGACACTGATGTCTTCAAATCTCACTCCACCAGGGCGGCAGCTACGTCCGCGGCGAAGGGGCGGGACGTACCTCTCGAGCATATTTTAAAAAATCGCAGGGTGGAGTAAAGAAGAAACTTTTTCAAAGTTCTACAACAAACCTGTTCACACTATGACAAGCTTTGGACACGCGGTGTTGGGAGCACTATAATCACCTGCTTTGTTTGCTATTAATTGCTATAATCAGTTGTGTAGTCACTGATATCTTTTGTCACTTGTAATCATTTTTTCCCTCAAATATTAGGAGGGTATTATATGGTTTTTTCAACCATTAAAAAATTTAATTGTGAAAAAGATCTAACTTTTGTCTGCTTTCTCATGTATGTGTTTACTTAGCCGGACTGTCGTACGGATTAATTCTACGACATAAAAAACACAGAAAGCTTTTTAAAACTCTTCACGTAGTCACTCACGTGACTCCGAAGTAAAATAGTAAGATTAAACGAGATCTCACCTGTTCGAAGTTTGATCGTTATTTTACGAGGAGTTACGATGAGGGATTACGTGCCCTCCACTCCCACCCTCGTAAAATAAATGATCAAATGGTGGTTCTAAGTCTTTTTATGAGCCTTACTATGTTACTCCGGCTTTGGTGTTCTGTGTTTTTCATGCCGTTGCTTTGAAGTATGCCGTTACCAGCGTGAGGCGGGCTCTTCTTCACGTAATCCCTCATCGTAACTCCTCGTAAAATAATGATCAAACTTCGAACAGGTGAGTTCTCGTTTAATCTTACTATTTTAGCACCTTTTGAAATTTCACTTCTTGGGCTCTCATACTTGGAGTCATAGACGCCCATACCATCGGATTCACCGTAGGCACTTCCAATGAGGCACAATTGCCTGGTGCTTTATATAATTCTGATAATTCATTCATCACAGTATTATGAAGCTGGTGAGATACCATATAATTTATATTGGCAGCTAGGCTTTCTTCCATAGCCTTCACCACTTCCTTCGGGTATAGCAAAACCTTGTGCTATCCCAGGCAGATCAAGCCTTTTCTTTTTACTTTGTGGCGTGCTTTCAAAAGCCATTTCAACTTCAGCAGGGTCTGCCTTCTGCAGCCCTAATTCCATCGGGATATCATCCCATGAGACTTCTTCCAGCCCAAATCGTGGGTCTGGAGTATCATATTCCCAACTTGGCCCACAGCCATATTCATCATATTCAAACCCCTCAGGGATTTTTTGGGATTCATGTGGGTACTGTGACCCTTGTCTCATAATAGTTTGGAGAACTTTCTCCATATGCTCCATTTTTAGCCACATAGTTTTATTGTCTGGAGGTCTTTCAGAATCAGAATCATCAGAAACCACGGGCCTCACAGCTTTCTTTTTGCTTTTCTTAGGAGCATTTTCCTCCGTGGTTATAATTTCCGGAGAATCTGGAAATTCTATATCGGGTAAATCAGTGGCCAGCGGTATCGGAACCGGGTCCACTCTAGCTTCGCGTCCCGTATATTTACTTTCACCCGGGAGGCTCTCTTCACCCGCGAAACCTTCTTTCCCGATTTCTCCATTTTTGTTAAATTATCTGTGCTCAATCAGCACGCTAACGTCTAATTTTTTACTTTTACTTTCGATGCTGGAGCCACCCAGCGTAACTTGAAAAACCGCCCCGATGTAACTTCACTTACCTGCGGGCCGTTCCGACCGCTGCGAGGAGCTGCTCCTTACCGCAGCTCCTCCTTTCGCCGTCAGCGTTGACGTCATGCCGTTACCAGCGTGAGGCGGGCTCTTCACGTAGTCACTCACGTGACTCCGAAGTAAAATAAGCCATTCTATCAGCATCCAACATGGCTGTTGGAATCCGATTATTAATCAAAAAAGCTACCTTTGTAAGTCAAGCTTCTGTATTTTGCTCTGTCGCAAATTACTTGTAAATACTGCATAACTCTGAGGTAATTAGTCTACTTTGATGCTGGATAGCTGTGGGATAATTTTAATTCCCCCATATGCACGCATACACACACAACTCTGAGCTTAACTTCATAGTGGCTATGCTCCAAAAACAGATTCAGGTTCCAGTCTTAAATCAGTGATTCTGCAAAGAATTTTGGAGGTGTTGCATTTATGTAACTGTGAGTGAATAAGTTAGCAGGTGCCACACCAGCAACGATACACAACTCTAATTTCTCATCCAGAATCTTGTTACACATTCTTCAGAGCTCTCAATTCCTCTCTAAAAGGGGAAAATTTCATGCGAGTGTTCTTATACACAAAGCGAGTTAAATCAATCCACTTAAAAGATGGCCCATTGTCAAGGGACCAGGTCTACACGGAACCCTTATTAAGAAAACATGCAGATTAACATGCCATTTGTTGCTTTTCATTTTTTTTATGGCATCAGAACTACTTTGAGCCATTTACAATGGTGTAGAACAATATTATTTGTCACTGGACATCTGTCCATTGGGAACTCAACCACACTGTTGCATATGGTACATGTTAATGAAAATGAATAATGAAACGATCATTAAGCATGCAATACAGTATTCATATCCATGTACAAATATCCATAATCTTAATACTATTGTCTATTTGTTGCTAAAATGGCAAGGCATAAGCAATGGGCCCAACTATTTTTGGATTGCATGCAATTCACTTCATTGTTTATTGGTTATCTGGTAAAACTAGATTGGAATTTAAAGCTGAAAAAACAGACTTTAGAAACATGGAGGGGTGAAAGATTGCAACCTTCACGTGGTCCACCCTTTTTCGACTAATGCAATCAACTAGATGTGCACAAATGGAAGATCAAATAGCACAAGTTGTCGAACAACTTTAGGATGTGCACGCCACACGAAAGAAGAAGACAAAGAAACATGGAAGTACAATATTGACAACATTAATGAGAGGAAGCAGGTTGGTTTCAAAAACTTGTTTAGAAGCTTCAGGAGCTGTTGTGTGTCCAATTTGGCATGCACTTGATAGGATGAGCCTTGCTTGCCACCTTATTGGAAGGATGCTTACACATGCATCTCTTGTATCTCAACAGTATTATCGAGAGAAGGGGTGGCACAGCTATTGTTATAACTCCAAAGTTATTGGAGTTCTTGGAGAGGGATTCTGAGTTACAAGATCTACATGAATTGGGAAAGACAAGAATTGATTCGGGATAGTCAGTATGGCTTTTTGCATGCGAAATTGTGCCTCACTATCTTTTAAAATTGTGTTTTTTTGAACAGGTGGCCAAGAATATCGATGAAGGCAGTGCAGCTGATGTTGTCTGCATGGACTTTAACAAGATACAACATGGCGGTCTGGTCTGGAAGGTTAGATCACATGTGATCCAGGACAACTGGATTTAAACCAATCTGATGCAAAGCTGGCTTGAAGGTAGGAGAATTTGGTGGTGGTAGAAGGTTGCTTTGCAGTCTGGAGGCTTGTAATGAGTGGTTTGCTGCAGGGATTGGTGTAGGGTTCTACTGTTGTTCTCTACTTAGATTAACGATTATGCCCCTGTCCCACTCAGGAAACCTGAACGGAAACCTCTGGTGACCTTGCCCTCGACCCAAGGTTTCCATGAGGTTGCGGGAGGTTTTGGTCACTCGCCTGGAAAGCCTCGACCTGCATCTACCGACAAAGATCCTATAGGATCTTTGCTACCGACTGCACACACCACACACACAAACACATAGCGAAGGTGGGGGCCATGGAGGAGAGGAGGGAGCGCTCTCTGCGCGATGAAGGGGAAGCTAAACGGCTTGCCACAGAGCACAGAAGTCTTTTAAGAGCGCGGGGGGGGGGGGGGGGAGAGAAGGGGGAGATGGTGAGAGAGAAGGGGATGAGCGAAGGGGACAGAGGGGAGAGAGAAGGGGAGAGAGGGGAGAGAGAGGGGGGAGAAGGGGGAGGGAAGTGGGGGAGAAGGAGTGAAGACAGTTTTTTAAGAGTTTAATAAAGTTTAGCGGGCATTTTACCTTCTGGAGGGTCTTCTAGGTCATGAAAACTCCAATGAGCCAATCAAAACGGCCGATCAGCGAAGGTGATTGCCTACGGCTGCCTAAGTGGGACAGGGGACATGAGATGCGAATGTGGCATGGTTAGTAAGTTTAAAGATAACACCAAAATTGGTAGTATAGTGAAAGTGAAAAAGCTATCCAAGGTTGCAATGAGATCTTGATTATTAGGGCCAAAGGGCAGTTTAATTCAGCTAAATCCAAACGTATTGCATTTTGGGAGACAAACCAGGGTAGTACTTTAATAGTAAAGAAGAGCCTTGGAGATTGTTATAGAAACAGAGAACCAAAGGGTACAGTACATCGTTCAATGAAAGTGGCTATATCAGTAGTCAGGGTAATGAAGAAGGTGTTCAGCACTCTAGCCTTCATCAGTCAGTGCATCGAGTACAAGTGTTGGGACGGCATATTACAGTTGAATATGTGCTGATATGACCACATTCAGAGTACTGGTACAGATCTTGTCACCCTGCTGATCAGAAGGATGCCATTAAACAGGAAAGACTGCAAATAGGTTCACGAGGATGACCCTCAGTCTGGGAGGGTTAAGTTATAAAAGGCTAGATAGACTAGGTCTTTATTTCTGGAACATCGGAGGCTGAGGGGAGACTTCATAATGGCTTACAAAATCACGAGGGCATAGGACAAGCAAATAGCCTCAATATCTTATTTTACTTCGGAGTCACGTGAGTGACTACGTGAAGAGCCCCCCTCACGCTGGTAACGGCATGACGTCAACGCTGATGGCGAAAGGAGGAGCTGCGGTAAGGAGCAGCTCCTCGCAGCGGGTCGGAACGGCCTCGCAGGTAAGTGAAGTTACGTCGGCGCGGTTTTGAAGTTACGCTGGATGGTTCCAGCAGCGAAAACTAAAAGTAAAAATTTAGACGTTAAACGTGCTGATTGAGCACAAGATAAATTTTAAACAAAAATGGAGAAATCGGGAAAGAAGGTTTCGCGGGTGAAGAGAGCCTCCCGGGGTGAAAAGTAAATATAACGGGACGCGAAGCTAGAGTGGACCCGGTTCGATACCGTTGGCCATGATTTACCCGATATAGAATTTCCAGATTCTCCGGAAATTATAACCACGGAGGAAAATGCTCCTAAGAAATGCAAAAAGAAAACTGTGAGGCCCGTGGTTTCTGATGATTCTGATTTTGAAAGACCTCCAGATAATAAAACTATGTGGCTAAAAATGGAGCATATGGAGAAAGTTCTCCAAACTATTATGAGACAAGGGTCACAGTACCCTCATGAATCCCAAAAAATCCCTGAGGGGTTTGAATATGATGATTATGGCTGTGGGCCAAGTTGGGAATATGATACTCCAGACCCACGATTTGGGCTGGAAGAAGTCTCATGGGATAATATCCCGATGGAATTAGGGCTGCAGAAGGCAGACCCTGCTGAATTTGAAATGGCTTTTGAAAGCACGCCACAAAGTAAAAGAAAAAGGCTTGATCTGCCTGGGATAGCACAAGGTTTTGCTATACCCGAAGGAAGTGGTGAGGCTATGGAAGAAAGCCTAGCTGCCAATATAAATTATATGGTATCTCACCAGCTTCATAATACTGTGATGAATGAATTATCAGAATTATATAAAGCACCAGGCAATTGTGCCTCATTGGAAGTGCCTACGGTGAATCCGATGGTATGGCATCTATGACTCCAAGTATGAGAGCCCAAGAAGTGAAATTTCAAAAAGGTGCTAAAATTATTTTCGGCTGCCATCACGGCATTTGGCAGGCAAATGGAGAATCTGGAAATGGACAAGATTCAAAAAAGATACTTTGGGCTTATTGTGCAATTCGTTTTATGAGATCAATTGCATGAGGAAAATGGCGATTCGGCCCATATTTCACCCTAGATATGCAAGCCTGTGTCAAGAAAGTGGAGTTCAAGCTCCTGGATATTTGTTTGGAGAAAATCTGCCGAAACAACTGAAACAGTTGGATGAAGAAGCTAAATATTTTAGCACTATTAAGCCTTTTGTCTCTGGACAAAGAAGAGGGTTTTCGGCCCGAAGGGGTTTTGATTTTCGTTATAGAGGCAGAAATTTGTCACGAAAGTATTATCGTGCTGCACAGGCCACTGCTTCCCTGCATTCGGGAAAGAGGAGACATCACGCTCCTATGGAGAGGTATTAAAGACTTCTATCCTTAAAGAAACTGTGGATGAATCTCCAGTTGGAGGGAGATTGCAAACATTTTATAATGCCTGGCTTAATATTACTTCTGATCGATTTATATTACAAGCAGTTTTCAGGAGCTATTATTATTTTTAAAGAAGGGGTCAATCCTCCTGTACAGAATTAAACCTGCTTATGCTTATGTGTTTTCTCCAGAAGAAAGAATGGAGATTAATGTGGAAATTGACAAAACTATCCGAAAAAAGGGGTAATTGAAAAAACTTGTGAACATAAGCATCAATTTGTCTCTAATATATTTCGCAGAGATAAGAAAGATGGTGGTTGTAGAATTATTCTAGACCTTACAGATCTAAATAAGTTTGTTAGAATACAAACATTTTAAGATGGAGACATTCAATACTGCAAAATATTTGATTTCAGCAGGTTCTTATATGGCTAAGATTGATTTGAAAAGACGCCTATTATTCTGTACCAATTCATCATTTTTTTCGGAGATACTTAAAGTTTTATTGGCAGGGGCAATTATGGCAGTTCAAAGCTTTACCAAATGGATTAAGTTCGGCTCCTAGACTCTTTACAAAACTGTTGAAACCAGTTTTAGCTCAATTAAGAGCACAGAAACACATTGTAATGGCTTATCTGGATGATATTCTGATTATTAACGATAGTCAAGAGTCAGCTGAGCACTCAATTTCAGTTACTAAAGCTTTGTTTAAAGAGCTTGGATTCTTAATTCATCCAATTAAATCCCAGCTGCAGCCAGTTCATCAATTGATTTTCTGGGGTTTGTAATTAACTCAGTGACTATGTTAGTTACTTTGCCAGCAAGAAAGACAAATGATATTTTGCAAATGTGTAATTACCTCATTCACAAACCTTATCCCTCCATCCGAGAAGTGGCAAAAGTCATTGGTACACTGGTGGCAGCATTTCCGGCAGTGGAATTTGGGCCATTACATTATCAAAATCTTCAAAGGGACAAAATAAGGGCTCTTAAAGATAAGGCAGGTCACTTTGACAGGACCTATGCAATTACAAGGAAAGCAGTATTGGAAAATTGCAATGGTGGGTTGAAAATGTCCCACAAGCTGCTAAAAAGATCATGGTTAAACAGCCTGAAATGGTTTTACAAACAGATGCTAGTGCTCTCGGATGGGGGGCCACAGATTTATCTTCCAGTTGTGGAGGTAGATGGAAAACTGAAGAGCAAGTGTTTCTCCAAAAGTATGGTATTAACTATTTGGAGTTATTGGGGGCCTTTTATGGGCTTAAAGCATATTGTTGTGCTAAACAAGGTGTGCATGTGTTAATACAATTAGACAATAAAACGGCTGTGGTTTACATTAATCACATGGGGGGAGTTAGATCAGTACCATGTGATTGTCTGGTCAATGAGATATGGCAATGGTGTATTGGTCGGCAGATATGGATTTCAGCAAGCTATATTCCAGGTAAAGACAATGTGGTAGCAGATGAAAGGTCCAGGATTTTTAAAGATAATACGGAATGGATGCTTAAGCCAGCAATATTTAAGAATATTGTTAGACGATTTGGGTTGCCAGAAATTGATTTGTTTGCATCCAGGCTTAATCATCAATTGCCTCATTATGTGTCTTGGGAACACGATCCGGACGCAGTTGCAGTAGATGCATTTTCATTACACTGGGGAAAAATGTTCTTTTATGCTTTTCCACCATTTGCTCTGATCCAGAGATGCTTGAAGAAAATAGAGCAAGATTCAGCTTCCGGATTGTTGGTAGTGCCAAATTGGCCAACTCAACCTTGGTTCCCAGTTATGCTGAATATGATTAAAGAACCGTATATGCAGATTCCTAACTGTAGTGATATCTTGACTAATCCAGTAACAAATGAAGGTTACCCATTATATGCATATATGAATTTGTTAATCTGCAGGTTTTGACCAGACCACTACAGGAACTGGGATTGTCGGACCAAACTTTGACAGTTATTGGCGCATCATGGCGAGATAGCACACAGAAACAATATATGACACATATTAAGAAATGGGAAGAATTTTGCACACAGTCAAATATTTCTGATGATTCTGTGAATGTTACTCATGTTTTGGAATTCCTTGCCAATTTGCACTTTGGGCACATTTAAGTTACAGTGCCATTAACACTGCACGCAGTGCCTTGTCGTCCTATTTAGGACTTTTGACTGGTGAGAAATCAATTGGGTCGCATCCATTAATATCACGATTCATGAAAGGAATTTTTTCACATGAATCCGCCAAACCTAGATATACAGAGATTTGGGATGTGAGCATAGTACTTGCTTTACTTAGAGAATGGACGCCAATTGAAGGGTTGCCATTGGATAGGTTAACATTGAAATTGGTCATGTTAATGTCACTGGTCTCAGCCCAAAGAGTGCAAACTTTACAAATGTTGCGTTTAGACTGTATGCATGTGACTACAGATAATGTTGTATTCTATGTTTACGATCTCATCAAACAAAGTAGACCAGGGAGATCTGGAACAAAGGTAACCTTTCAAGCTTTTCATATTGAGCCTGCTTTGTGTGTGGTTAGACATTTGAACCAATATATTAAAGTTACGGACACTTTTCGAGGAAACGAAAAGACATTGCTGCTTACGCACAAAAAGCCACACACAAAAGCTTCAGTTCAAACTATCTCAAAATGGTTGAAACAGGTGTTGGTTTTAGCGGGAGTAGACACTGATGTCTTCAAATCTCACTCCACCAGGGCGGCAGCTACGTCCGCGGCGAAGGGGCGGGACGTACCTCTCGAGCATATTTTAAAAATCGCAGGGTGGAGTAAAGAAGAAACTTTTTCAAAGTTCTACAACAAACCTGTTCACACTATGACAAGCTTTGGACACGCGGTGTTGGGAGCACTATAATCACCTGCTTTGTTTGCTATTAATTGCTATAATCAGTTGTGTAGTCACTGATATCTTTTGTCACTTGTAATCATTTTTCCCTCAAATATAAGGAGGGTATTATATGGTCTTTTAACCATTAAAAAATTTAATTGTGAAAAGATCTAAACATTTGTCTGCTTTCTCATGTATGTGTTTACTTAGCCGGACTGTCGTACGGATTAATTCTACGACATAAAAAACACAGAAAGCTTTTAAAACTCTTCACGTAGTCACTCACGTGACTCCGAAGTAAAATTAGTAAGATTAAACGAGAACTCACCTGTTCGAAGTTTGATCGTTATTTTACGAGGAGTTACGATGAGGGATTACGTGCCCTCACTCCCACCCTCGTAAAATAAATGATCAAATGGTGGTTCTAAGTCTTTTTATGAGCCTTACTATGTTACTCTGGCTTTGGTGTTCTGTGTTTTTCATGCCGTTGCTTTGAAGTATGCCGTTACCAGCGTGAGGCGGGCTCTTCACGTAATCCCTCATCGTAACTCCTCGTAAAATAACGATCAAACTTCGAACAGGTGAGTTCTCGTTTAATCTTACTATCAAATGTGGGGGAGTCTAAAACTAGAGAGGGCATAGATTTACAGTGAGAGGGGCAAGATTTACAAGCGACTTGAGAGGCAGTTATTTCACCCAGAGGTTAGTGTGCTTATGGAACAAGGTGCCTGAGGAACTGGTAGAGCTGGGTACAATTACAGCATTTAGAAGACATAGGACTGATATGGAGGGATATGGGCCAGGCGCCGGCAAGTGGGGACCAGCTCAGGCAACTTGTTCAGCGTGGACAGGTTAGGCTGAAGGGTCCGTTTCTGGGCTGTATGTCCACATAATTTTATAAGCAAAGTTGTTTGATACTTACAGAATTGGTGTTGAAGAGGGACAAGGAATGGTAAAAGAGCTTGTGTTAACTTCAAAGGTAGATAAAAATGCTGGAGAAAACTCGGCGGGTGAGGCAGCATCTATGGAGCGAAGGAATAGGCGACGTTTCTGGTCGAGACCCTTCTTCGGACTGATGTCGGGGAGGGGGGGGGTCGGGAAAAGGGGAAGAAGCGGAGACAGTAGGCTGCTGGAGAGCTGGGGGGGGGGGGTGTGGAGGGAGAAAGCATGGACACCTGAAGTTGGAGAAGTCAATGTTCATACCGCTGGGGTGTAAACTACCCAAGCGAATATGAGGTGCTGCTCCTCCAATTTGCAGTGGGACTAACTCTGGCCATGGAGGAGGCCCAGGACAGAAAGGTCTGATTCGGAATGGGAGGGGGAGATGAAGTGCTGAGCCACCGGGAGATCAGGCTGGTTATTGCGAACTGAGCGGAGGTGTTGGGCGAAGCGATTGCCAAGCCTGCGCTTGGTCTCACCGATGTAGAGCAGTTGAAACCAGGAACAACTTCAAGATTCTCTCCAGTACTCAGTTGGACACTTACATGGCTATTCCTCTCAGTGCAAAACCATTACAATAAAGGCACACATACACATAACCTGTGACAGGGCAGAGGCAATAGAGTACTTTTGTAGAAACACGGACTGCAGAATTAGTTCATAAAAAAGATGCAAAATGCTGGAGTAACTCAGCAGGTAAGGCTGAAGAACATGGATAGGTGATATTTCAAGTCAGCACCCTTCTAACTTCTGCATTTGGGCACATTCACTGCGTATATTGTGGCAACAATCCTCTCCACTCACCTCACCTCACCTCAGAACAACGTTTGAGTGCTACAGCAGCTTTCCACTGAAGGTTAGAGTTCTGACTCTGGTTGCATTATGAACACTTGGCTCATAGTGGCTTGAGGCCACCTATGCATAGGAAACGGATGTGTAAGTGTACTAAGGGATGGTCTGGCACAGCACACAGATTCTCAGGTTTTCCCCTCAGGTGTTTTCCTCTCTTTGGCAACGGTAGCATTCATACAAGAGGCAGCTCTGAAGACAGCACTCCCAGGCCAATACTCACTTCCCATGACCTCTCATGGTAATCCCACAACTTTTACTGTTGGGAATTGCAAGGGGTGGATTTTAGTTTTCCAAAATTGAGAGAAAAAAAGCAACCCAAGAATTCCCCAAAGGTAAATGTTGAAACTTTACTGAACCCCTATTAAGCATTAAAGCTAAACATAGCTTCCAGTTGATATTGTGATCACTGCACCCATTTCCTGCTGCTCTCTGATTTCAGTTAAGTGCCCACTGTAAATTGCTTGTGCAAAAGTGATCAGTGAAAAAAATACAAGAGAGTTGTGGGAATGTGAAAAGAATGAGTTACTGTGAAAAATTAGGGATGATTGGCATTGCTCTACAAGCTGATACAACACAGTGGGCCAAAATTACCTCCTACGTGGCAAGGAAGTGGGAAACCAATTTCTGTCAACAGACAAGAACTCTAACAATAAGAAGCAACCCTGACAGGGCATGTCAAGGCAAATTACAGCCTGTATATGCGATAGAAAATGAAAGATCAGTCTAACCCATGTTTCCAACGAAATGAAGGAACAAATCAACTTTGAAATGGACAATATGATTCAAGAAAATGACAAAAATTTCTGTGAATATTTCCATTTGTTTCCAAATTAAAAGGCCGTTGGTATGTGAAGTCAGTAAGATGCAACATGAAGTAAAGCTTAAATGAAAACTTAACAATTAATTTTGCCTGGTGAAAAATTATGAAGGACCTCTTTGGGGAAGAGATTAATCTTTGAGTGCTGATGCTGAATGGGTGCAATGCTTGTAGCTATTTCACTATAATCAGTATATTTGGTTCGGCTAATTCTAGTTAGTGATAACAAACTGTGGCTAACGTGCGTGCACAGCTGCAATGCACATGACCAAAGATGCATTTTTGTATTCTGTGCACAATGCCATTTGCCAAAAATAAGAGGAACAATTTGGAGAAATATTCAACATTGGGCAGGTACATGGATAGAACGGTTTAGAGGGATATGGGTCAAATGTGGGCAAATAGGATTGGTTGTAGGTTGGCATCTTGAATGGCATGGACGAGTTGGGCTGAAGGACCTCGTTCTGTGCTGTATGACTCCATGCATCTATAAATCTCAATGGGCATTCGAAATTGGTGGGAAAACTCTAAAACAGTTGAAGTAAAAAGCATAAAAACTTGCAGTCAGCAGTAAATGTTTTCAAAGCTAAATACTTTGCATTGAAAATGTTTAACAGGCCGATGACTGCCTTCTTTGATCTTTTACCCCAAATCCCCACTATAAGCATCGTCTGATGGTGAGATGGTGCGGGGGGGGGGGGGGGGGGGGGGTGGGGTAATGACGATGATGAAGTGGATGAGGCTGGAGAAGCATGAAACTGACAATCGGAGGGAATGTGCTGCAGCGATTTGAGGATTGCATTTCAGTCAACAGACAGTTTGCTGATGTGACTGTCAGCTAGAGGTGAACTATAAACCTGTCAGAAATGATAGACAGAAAAAGACAGAATGGTGATTTAGTTCTGACCCCGTAGGCAGCACAGTTATGATGCTCCCATTCCACCCAAACGTCGAGCAGTGAAAAATGGGTTAAACTGGGTCCTTTTGGATATACAAATACATCAGGGAAGTTCGTCTTTGACCTCTTTCTTATGCATTTAAAACTATTCCAGTTCTTTCTGCTCCTTACCAGTTTCTTAAAGTGAAGGAATTAACAATGTTATATACATTAATGCACATGGACAAAAATAGGCTTCCCTGTAAGGAAGTGACAAGGAGCAGAGAGACTGTGTTGCTTTTTCATTCTGCACTGGATAAACGTTGACATTTCAACAGCATGACCTAATTGTAAGACTGGTCAAGCAAACCCTCAAAATGAGAGACCAGCTGGTGACGGACAGTTGATATTTTAGGATTATAAATTTTGATTTAGTCCATTTTTTGCTGCCCTAACTGGACACTACGTTTTGTCCAAAGGCCAAACTGGGTGTAACCGAATGAAAATGTCTGAATTGGAACAAACCTCACATTAAAAGAATCAGCTGCTGAGCTCAGAGCCGTGTTTCACTCAGACGCCGTCTGCTGGAAGTGGGTCAGTGTTTTTAAAGAACTCTCTCCATGGCAGTCATGTGCCTTGCCAAGATAAGGGAGACTTAAGACTTTATTTTAGAATAGAGGTAGAGCGGTGAAACAGGCCCTTCCGCACAGCGAGTCCACGTTGACCAACTATCACCCTGGACACGAGCATTATCCCACACACTCAGGGCAATTTACAATTTTACACAAGCCAAATAACCCACAAGCCTTGGACATCTTTGGAATGTCTGAGGGAAACCAGAGCACCCGGAGAAAACCCACAATCCAAAGGGAGAAGATACAAACTCCATACAGATGGCACCAGTAGCAATGATCAAATCCAGGTCTCTGGCGCTGTAAGGCAGCAGCTCTAATGCTACGCTGTGCAGCGTGGGTAATCGGCTAGAATAGAGGGCAGAGAGGGAGGAGGGAAAACAATGGGGGTGGGGAGGGATATTGATACCCTGTGTCCCAAGAATGACCGCCACAGCTGAGGGCATCAGTGCAGATGTTCTGCACCCTTTGCCTGTGTCGGGACATAAGAGACTTAAGAGACTTAAGAGAATGCTAGAATCTTGAGCACCATATAATCTGCTGGAAGAACTTGGCGAGCAGGCAGCAGGGAGAGTCAATGTTGCAGGCCGCGACGCAAAACATCAACTGCTCATTTTCCACCACAGACACTGCCTGATCTGCTGAGTTCCTCCAGCAGGTTGTCTTTTTTTTTTTTGCCTATTGCTGCTCGCCTGTAAAAATGGCAATGTGGAGAAATCTCAGAATAAAATCAATGAACCGCTTGGACACTTTAAATTAATATGGTTCTCATCTTTCTGCTAATAATGTACTCCTAATTGCACTGCAAGTGCACAATGCAAGTTGGAAGCTGTGGTTTTTGACATAATTTCTGCCAATAGTTCAGAAATGTGCAAACACTCACCATCGCAGGCAGAAAATAAGGCAAGAGATTCTGGCAGCAGAGCGAATCGTGACAAAAACTACCTGGTCCTATGATCAAGATTATCTGCTAAAAAATGGGCACAGACAAACCAAAAAGAAACACAAAACAATTCTTCATGTGCCAATTACTCAGACGCATACCATTCCTTCTAATCAATTTTGAGACAAATGGAATCAGAAAGGTACAGAGCAATGTGGACAATTCCATCAGGTAAACCTCGGGCTGTTCTTCAGGGGCTTGTCCCACTTCGGCAACCTATAATCCGCGTTTTGGTGAGTTTGCCCTCAATTCATACTCACAGCATGGTCGACACGAGTTAGTAGGAGGTCTTTTGTAACTCTCCTTCATGCTCGAGAGTTGTAGTCCCCGTGTGGGGGGGATCGAGGCCTCAGCTAGATCGCGCCGTATTTTTCAACATGTTGAAAAATGCCTGTGAGTAACAAAAGGTTGCCATGGAAAATATCAATACTTTTTTTACTCGTATGTTTAGTTGTAGTAGGTCGGCATGTTAGTCGTAGGTAATCGAGGGGAGTCGAAGGTCATCAATGGTAGTCAAGGTAGTCGTAGATAATCTTCATCATAGTCAAAGGAGGTTGAAAGGGACGTCCACTCTTCACTATTCGGTGTCCAATTTTCCCGAAGTTAGTCATAGCTAGTCTATCAACATATTTGAAGGAGGTCGAAGGGGGTCGTCAACATGACATTTTTTCAAACACTCCTAAACTCTTCTAAACTCACCATTAGGTTGCCAAGTGGGACAGCCCCTTTACATTATATTAATCTCAGTCCCTGCACAACCCCCAACAGCTCAGTCGTGTTTCCAAGTATTTATCAATTTATTTTACCAAATGATTAATGAATCACTATTCAACTTCCTTTCAGACACTGAATTCCAGGTCACAAGGTGGTTTCCAATCACTCGAGATACCTTTTTAAAAACATCTTTTAACATTTTGGAAGGACCAGTGTTCAGGCTGGAGGTGTGTTACCACTGGAGCTCCGCAGGGATCGTGCAGAGATCTCTGCTGTTTGCAATAAAGATAAATGACTTGGACATAAACAGTAGCAAGTTTGCAGCCGACATCATCATTGCTGGGGTCACGGAGTGTATGGAAGGTTTGTCAAGGTTTACAGTGGGGTTATAGATCAGTACAGAAATGGGCAGCGAAATGGCAGAGGAGTTTAATCCCGAGCAAATTCAAGGTATTGCACTTTGGGAGGTCAATTCTAAGGAGAAAAATACACAATTCTTTGCATGCTCCTTCAACAGCATTGATGTATAGATTGATCTTGGTGTCGCAAAGTCCACAGCTACTTACTTGTGGCAACACAAGGAGATATTATGGTAAAGGAGGTATACAGTATGCTTGCCACATAAATCGGGGCATTGAGTAGAAGATTCAGGATGTCATGGTGCAGCTTATTCAGACTTTGGTTAGGCCACATTTGGATATTGCGTGCAGTTCTGGTCACCCATTTCAGGAAGAATGTGGAGGCTTTGGAATATGTGAGAGGTGGTTTACCAGGATGTTATCAGGATGTTGCCCCTAGCTACAAGAAAAGGCTTTTCTTAGATTTTTTTTTTGTATGGAAACACTGGAGGTTGCAGGAAAACCTAATAGAAGTGCATAACATTATGAGAGGCATAGATAGGGACCTTTTTCCTGAATTGGAAAAATCCAATACTAGAGGGCATGACATTAAGGTGAGGGGGAAAGTTTAAAGGAGATGCGCAGGGTAATTTTTTTTTACACTACACAGAATGCACTTAAAGGAGTTCTGGTGCTTGATGCAGATACAAGAAGTGGCATTTAAGAGGCTTTCGGATAGAGGCATATGGATATGCAGGGAACAGAGGGATATGGATTATGCACAGCTAGATAAGAGATGGTCTGAGCATATTGTGGGTCTGAAGTGGGCCTTCTATATCTTGTGCTGTATCTTTACATCTATGGTCTAACATCCCATGGTACTTTATCCAATTGTCTGATCTTGGTTCTCTGATCACAAAACCACCACTGGAAACTGTTTCTCAAATCTTCTTTCTTCTTCGTTCTTCTTGCATATGGCGTGCACAGCCTAAAGTTGTATGGACAACTTGTTCTATTTGATGATATTTGATTGGTGCACACCAGGTTGATTGAATTCGTGATACAGGGCGGACACGGTGAAGGTTGCAATCTTCCACCCAGTTCCTCATTAATTTATCATAACCATTTAAGATTTTCACACTAATGTTAAAATCACCTTTATCATTTCTAGGAGCAACAGCCTAGATTTTCCAGTCTTTCAAAGCCCAAGATTTTCAGTCCTCCAAATGGCCAGTCACGATAATCTCAAAAACATTCTTCAAATCTTCACCATCATATCATATACTTATTAAAACTCTGTGTGTGGGTGAGTTGTGTGTGTGTGTGTGTGTGTGTGTGTGTGAGTGTGTGTGTGTGTGTGTGTGTGTGTGTGTGTGGGTTGGTTTGTGAGGGGGTTGGTTTGTGTGGTTTGTGTGTGTGGGGGGGGTGGGTTGGTTGTGTGTGTGTGTGTGTGGGGGGGGGGTGGGTTGGTTAGTGTGGTGTGTGGGGGGGGTGGGTTGGTTAGTGTGTGTGTGTGGGCGCGAGGGGGGGGGTGGGGGGTTGTTAGTGTGTGTGTGTGTCGACTGTGTTGTCGTTGTGGGTGTGTGTGTGTGTGTGTGGGGGGGGGTGGGTTTGGTTTAGGGTGTGTGTGTGTGTGTTGTGTGTGGGCGGGGTTGGTTTGTGTGTGTGTGGGGGGGTGGGTTGTTTGTGTGTGTGTGAGTGTGTGTTGTGTGGTGTGTGTGTGTCGTGTGTGTGTGTGTGTTGTGGGAGGGGGGTGGTTGGTTTAGTGTGTGTGTGTTGTGGTGTGTGTGTGTGTGTGTGTGTGTGTGTGTGTGTGTGGTGGGGGGGGTGGGTTGGTTAGTGTGTGTGTTGTGTGTGTGTGGTGTTGGTGTGTGTGTGTGTGTGTGTGTGTGTGTGTGGGGTGAGTGAGTGTGTGTGTGTGTGGTGTGTGTGGTGTGTGGGGGGGGTGGTTGGTAGTGTGTGCTGTGTGTGTGTGTGGAACTGTGTGTGTGTGTGTGTGTGTGTGTGTGTGTATGTGTGTGTGTGTGAGTGCGTGTGTGTGTGTGTGTGGGGGGGTGGGTTGGTTTAGTGGGTGGGTGTGTGTGTGTGTGTGTGTGTGTGTGTGTGTGGTGTGTGTGTGAGTGTGAGTGTGAGTGTGAGTGTGAGCGGTTGTGTGTGAGTGTGAGTGTGAGTGTGGAGTTGTGAGTGTGAGTGTGTGTGTGGGTGAGTGTGTGAGTGTGTGTGAGTGTGTGTGGGGGGTGGGTTGGTTAGTGTGTGTGTGTGTGTGTGTAGTGAGTTGTGTGAGTGTGTGTGTGTGTTGTGTGTGTGTGTGGGGTTTGTGTGTGTGTGATGTGTGGTTGTTGGGGGGGGTTGGGGCTTGGTTAGTGTGTGTGTGTGTGATGTGTAGTGTGTGTGTGTGTGTGTGTGTTGTGTGGTGAGTGTGTGTGTTGTGTGTGTGTGTGTGTTTGTGTGTGTGGGGTGTGTGTGTGTGTGTGTGTGTCTGTGTGTGTGTGTGGTGTGTGTGTGTGTGTTGTGTGTGTGGTCGTTGTGTGTGGGGTGTGTTGTGTGTGTTGTGGGAGTGGTGTGCTGTTGTCTTTGTGTGTGTGTGGGGTGTGTGTGTTGGTGAGTGTGAGTTGTGAGTGTGAGTGTGAGTGTGTGTGTGTGTGTGTGTGTGTGTGTTGGCGTATGTGTGTGTGTGTGAGTGTGTGTGAGTGTGTGTGTGTGTGTGGGGTGATGTGTGTGTGTGTGGGGGTGTGTGTGTGTGTGTGTGTGTGTGTGTGTGTGGGGTTGTGTGTGATGGGTGTGTGTGTGTGGGGTGTGTGTGGGTGTGTGGGTGTGTGTGTGTGTGTGGGTGTGTGTGTGTGTGTGGGGTGTGTGTGTGTGTGTGTGTGTGTTGTGAGTTTGTGAGTGTGTGTGTTGTGTGTGTGTGTGGGTGATGAGTGTCGAGTGTGAGTGTGTGTGTGTGTGTGTGTGTGTGTGTGTGTGTGTGTGTGTGTGTGTGTTGTGTGTGTGTGGGTGTGTGTGTGTAGTGTGTGTGTGTGTGTGTGTGGTGTGTGTGTGTGTGTGTTACCGCAGGCCACACCTCTCCCAAAATCGCGCATTGGTCTAATCTAGGTTTACCTAAAAGATTGCACTGGCAATTTGAAAACACAGTACTCAGGTAAAATCATAAACCAGTATTATACGAAAATTTATTCTATGATCTCAATAAGAAACTCTTCAGTAGACTGTTAATCATTGTTATTAACATTTGTTTTTGCCAATTTCTTAAAAGCCCCGCCACCCCGGTCAAGCTTTATATTTTCCTACATCCATCACGAAAAGGTATAAGTGCCTAGTATTTTGTTTGTTAATTCCACTGTTTTAAAATTTTATATATTATCCGTTGTATGATTGAATTTACAGACATACTAAGCTGAATCAAGTAACGATCTCCAGTTATAGTTTCGTTATGGATCATAGGACAATTAAACACTCTTTGAAATTTCAAAAGTAACATTCACTCCACAGTGAAAGAGATTCGGCTTTTATCCTCGGTTGCTGTTGTGTGAAGTAAGTTTGAACGTTCTCCACGACCAAGTGAGTTTCCTCAGGGTCTTGGTTCCTCCCACATCCCAAGGATGTGTGGGTTTGGACCTAGATGTATGGGCGTGTTGTGAGCGCATTGGTGGAATGAGTTCCAAAATTGCACTTTGTAGTGTCTGGGACTGGAGAGAAGTGGGATATATAGAATTAGTGTGACGGTTTAGGTTCAGTGGGCCAAAGGGCTGGTTTCTATAACTGTATCTCTAAAACTACAACCTTGTCAGTGAAAGTTTCTGCTGGACCTCTGGTCATGACAGATATTACATCTGCCATGGTTGGTTGCAATGTAGTCTATCGGATTGCTGAAGGAATTCTGAAGCACACAAGAGTTCATGGTCCTTCCTTTACACCTCATTCAGGAAGAGTGCCTTTGGATGATTCATTGATAAGCACAATGAAAAATGTTTGTAACATCACCTCTTTCATCTGAAATAATGATGCTGAAATCGTCAGCAGTTTTGTGAGCTGCTGAAAAGGAAAATAATACCCCTATTCTGAAACTAGTACATGTCATAATTGCACACAGCTGAGTTGTGGCAAAATTTCAGGAAAGATTTGTCAAATGTTTGCCCTCCAACCTTGGAGATTTCCATTCATATCAAAGGCAAATTCGATCAATTTTTTTTTGAAACTTAAAGAAGAGAAGCTTGAAAATTTGTTTGTATGTCCTCTTTTGCTCATAGCTTTGAACTAACCCTCTGAGTAGACGTGCAGTGAGCAAGGGACTAGCCCATTCTTTTCACTGCGGACCTGCTGAAAATAAGCACCAATGGGAATGCAGGAGTGGGAAAAAACAATCCTTAATGCTGATTACGATGGTGTCAGGGGATTGAACCAGCAGTATCGAGTTCCTGTCGTCATCACCACATAAAGGCATTTATAACCTTTTGTTTCCCTTTACCACTCTCAGTTGGAATCTGTAATCGGAAAACATTCCTCAACTATTGCTGCTGCAATGTCTGACCAGGCGACAGCAAATCCTCTGATCTCTCGGCTGAGGAAAATACGCAGTAACACCAATATAATATTTCCCTCTCATCGGCATGATAGATGATTGAAAGATACAGCATGAAAAACAGAGCCGTCAGCCCAAAGAGCCCACGACCGACAACGATCGCCCGTTCATATTAGTTTGCATTGTCCCACTTTTGCATCCATTCCCCTACAACTGGGTGCAATTTACCACGAGGCCAATTGGACCTCCAAACACAATTGAATTTGGGATGTGGAGTATACAGGAGACCAGCAGAGAAATCCTATACAGTCAATGAGAAGTTACAGACTCCACAAATCACTAATCATAATGGTCGTGATTGAACCTTGGGACTCGGCTTGGTGAGCTCTACAAGTGCTCCACTATGCCATTTAACCAGTGGAGGAAGAGGACTAGTTCCCCTCTGGTTTTGAGATGATTTAATGGGGGGTCAAATGTGTGAAGAGTGGAATTCACCCGTGGATGGAGCAGGTGGTGTCATCTGCAGCAGGCATGTGGGGTGCATGTACCGTTTGTAGGGCGGTTTGCCTGCTTCCACAATGCATATGCATACACCTGACAACATGGTTGAAAATATCAATTCTAAGCCGTATGCTGCTTCGCCTTTTGAGCACGAATGGACTAGAGATTCCCAGACATCATCGTGGAATTTTTTCAAGGAGTTCCTTTATGCTACTATAGGCCTTTTCCTCTGTCCACCTTGTAATCTCTTCCATGAAATGGAGTGGATTTACTATTCAGAAATCTGGTGCCCAGGTATATGAATAAATGTAACAGTTTTAATGCACCCAATTGTGGTTAAACTGGGGCTCAATAATGGGGGGATATTATTTTACAAATGGAGAAGGTTTTGTAAAGATTACCATTGATGGCGTCTTTCCAGTTACTTGCCAGAAATAGTCCAAGCTTCAGAAGCAGTTTATGGACAGGGACGCTGCGTTCACTCGCGTTTTGTGCAAGTGCCAAAGTCTTGTCCTCAAATACCCTTCTCCTTAGATGGACCAAGGGCCCCCTGGGCTAATAGCATGAAGATGAATGGTGGAAGTTTTTATTCATCGAATGGCCCACTGAGGGTAGGTTAGTGAAAAAGCCATGGTCATTCCATTGTTGAGTTAAGGGCCCATCCTTCAAGTTGGCTCTTGCCTGACCAATCATACAAAATAGATGCCTGTACAGGACTATCTGATTAACTGCTTTTTTTTGCTTTTTGAGCAACATCACCTCAACGCTGTCACCTCAAAGTCTGCTCTTCAGTACCCAATGGTGGCCAAAGTTACGTATCAACTCGACCCACCCATTTTCACTAATCTGAATCCTTAGTGAATGAACTTGAGCTGGACATTGTAGAGCATCTTTTATTTAAAATGCCCATACATATAGGGTTTCGGGTTCTGGAATTAAAGCATGAAGAATTGGCTTCTAACCTTCTGGCTATGCAGCATCTTCATATTCCATCACACATTTCCTCACGCAAATTCTTGCTTCAGTCTATAAGCCTTTTGAGAACCCTACCATTGCCAGGCAATCCTTAAGCAATTGATTTCACTCCCTACAATGTCAAAAAAGGCAAAGAGACTTGGATGAAGCGAAGGTGTAGAAACAGGACAAAACTTTGCCTGCAAATGGTACGTTGCAACAATAACTCTATGCAATTAATCCTGGACAATTATTTCGGTAGTGTCCATTTCTTAAAAACAGCAGGTTCTTTAAACAGACTTTGTTAAAATCAGTGTTCTAAGTCAGGAAGCTGGATTGGGCAATTTATTTTGCCTGGCCCTGGAATGGTGACTAAGTATTGCGTTTTCTCTCCAACTACATCAGGGGCTTAATAGCACAAGCACAGTTACCAACATTTGAATGCACTAACATGCTTTACTCAGGCATTCAAACAAGCACATGTTGGGGGTGGTGCGGTGAAACAGCGGTAGATATTGTTTTTAGCCTATTTGGGTGCCAAGGGACCTGGTTGGATCCTGACTACGGGTTGCGTGTCTGTAGTGAAGTTTGTTTCACTTCTCCGTTGTAAACTGCGTGGGGGCTTTATTCAGTTGTTCCGGTTTCCTCCCTCACTCATTAGGATGTTGTAGAGGTTTGTAGGTTAATTCGGACCTTTGGTAGAATTTATAAATAGTTGCAAGTGTGCAGGATACTGTCAGTGTATGGGATCATGTCAGCGCAGGACTCAGTGGGCCAAAGGGCCTGGTTCTGCACTGATGTCTAACTCAAAAAATGATCTAAGTCATATGGCAGAACATTTTGTTAACAGAGACTGCAGGAAACCAAAATAAATCTCTCCAGAAATTGCAGATTTCTTTGGCAACTATTTGCAGTTCTGTGTCCATTTCTGTGCAGCTTTCCATGCCTCTGAAGAACCAGATAAAAATGTTCAATGTCATTCTGTGAAAATCCCGTCCAATCAATATGTGAGAGATGTTCACTGCAGCGGACAAGGCGGGATTTGAGCCCAGCTGCTAAAAACTCAAATACTGATCCTGATACACAGATTAACGACACGGTTGCAAGTTGTTGCTGCAAAAATTTTACAATGTGCCACGGAAAAAATGTTGCTATAATTACGGGCTGAAATCTTTTTAAAGGGCCGCATGAAATTAAATTAAATCTTTGACCTTTCTCATTCCTCCCAAACTAATTAGCTTTATTTGTTTGCAATGCATCTCTGCGGCATTTCAAAAGTAGCGACGAAAACACTTATTGAAGATTTATAAATCCCAACTATTTAAACATTGATCAAAAACAAAAGAGCAGGAAAATTAACATCTCTAATTATTTGGGACTAATGTGCTCAATATGCTGATAAATCTACTGACCTTAGTTCATCACTTCAACCAATTGTATTTCGTTGCCTTATGTTTAGTTGTGTACGGATTGAGTGCAACCATAATAGAGCTTTTACTTCATTGACTTTAGAAAATCATAAATCCAAATAGGTCGCCAGAAGGGAAACTGACCTCAGATTTTGTCAGTCAGAGGACATTAGAACGAAGGGCACAGATGACAGGTTCGACACGCAGCACAGATGGAGGATAAATATTCTTTTTAAGGCAACCACCCCAAATCATACTCAAAGTTGTGTTTTAAATAAAACATGAATGCAGCTATTTGTTTTATCAGAAAACATCTTGATCAGCTTGCAGTCAAAGCTAACCCGTTTTTAAATTGTGAAGAAAAATAATGGCTTGGTTATTTTTATCATCAATGATTGAAAATAAAGAATATTTACAGTAGAAATTTATTCTTTTATGGAAACAGAAGATTACTTCTGGTTTGAAAAGTTTGCAATTTTGACCCAGTCATTATTCCTCAATGGGGGGGCAATGCCCGATCCATCTATTCTTGGGGAATGCTGCGCCTGACCATGAGTTACCCTGCCACTGGTAAACCAGCCCCACTGCAGTTCCTTGCCTCTGCTGCATGGACAAGTTTAATCCCCTTCAGTAAAAGCCAATTCTATCACCCATCGATATCTAGGTCTAATTTTCAATGCCTGGAATCACATTTCTTCCCCAGCCTGCCCCTGGGTATGGTCCCGTGGATCTCTAATTTCCTATCTGAAATATTAACTGCAGGCTTGGAGATGCAGATTTTATCAGGCAAAACAATAGGTAAATAGTATTTATTTCATAAGCAGTTGGTGTGAGCAGCCTAAATCATTCTCAGACATCAGGTTTTGTGCCATTAGTTTCACTGCCAGGGAAGTGATTTGCTTATCCAATTTGCTGAATTTTGTGCTTTGAATAAAAAATTTTTATTTTTCTGCATCTGATGCTTCATTCAGCAGGGCTCCAATAGTTCAAAATACATGCATCCAAAAATAATCTGCCACACTGGACATATGAAATAGATGTGGGGGAGTAGACTGTTTCAATCAGATCACAGCTGGCATTAACCTCATAATGATTTTACTGCGCTAATACCCCACATCCCCTAGCCCTTTATTATCCAGCAATCCAGGTTTAATTTCATCTGCTCCTCCCCCCACCCACCCTACTTTTCGGTTTTGTATCGGGGGGAATTCTCAACTAGAAACATCACCTTTTCTTTTTCTTTTTTCTTGTCATGCCTGTTGACCCACTGAGTTCATCAGTGGTTTGTGTCTATTCTACAATATTCCAGCTGCTGGTCTCACCAATCATCTTGTACTTGAGGTCTCAACACTTGAGTCATAGTATACAGTGTGAAAAAAACAGGTATTTCGAACCAACTTGCCACAACGACCAACATGTCCATACATACTAGTCCCACCTGTCTGTGTTTGGCCATATTCCTCTAAATCTTTCCGATCTTTGCACCTGTCTGAATGTTTCTTGAAAGTTATGATAATACATGTCTAAACTAGCTCCATACACTCATCACCCTTTGTGTAACTTTTTTTATAAATCTTCCTTGAACCCAGCCTTTCTAGGCATACATACATCCACCACACACAAGGGATGAAAAGAAAGTCCTCCCCTATCCTGAATTGTGATGACCTATTTTGCAACTGTGATTTCAGGTTTCCTACATCAGTGGTAGTGAAGATTACCATCAAGGGAATTCTGAGGAAAGGCGATCAATGTGACTGGAAAGGGCAAAGGATTAATCAGAGTTAGCTAACACTGTAATGCCAGGGCAGAATCCGGTCTGTGTAATGGGGCTGTCCCATTTGGGTGAATCTAATGGCCAGTTTTAGTAGGTTCGAAAAAATGACATGTTGAAGACCTCTTTCACTATGTAGAAGACCTCCTTCGACATGTTTGAAGATTAGCTGCGACTAGCTATGTGACTAACTTGGGAAAATTGGACACCGAATAGTGCAGAGTGAGACGACCTCAGATCTCCTTCGACCTCCCTTCGACCAATGATGAAGGGACTATTCTTCGCTACCTTCGACTCCTCGATTACCTATGATAACATGCACCCTACTAGGACTAAACCTACGAGTAAGAAAGTATTGATTTTTTCCATGCGGACCAATTTTTTACTCGCGGGCTTTTTTAACATATTGAAAAAACCGCGCGACTAGCTGAGGCCTCGAGTATTCAGAGACCACTTCTCGGAGCATGAAGGGAGAGTTACGAAGACCTCTATACGACCCTTGTGTCGACCATGCTGCGAGTATGAGTTGAGGGCAAACTCGCACAAAACTCGCGGATTAGGTCGGCCAAGTGGGCAGGCCCTTAATTCGATCATATTTTTGAAAGAGGTAACAAAATGAAGGCAGGAACAGAGATGGGATTACATCGACCTCAACTAAATCTTTGACAAGGTGAAACAGGGGTGAATGTTTCAAAATGGTTGGCCCATGGATCAAGGACTTGTTGGTAAATTGGATCCAAAATTAACTTGGCAATAAGTGACAGGGTAGAGTGGTTTGTTTTTGGGAACAGATCTTGTGTCTCCTAAAATACTTTGGTATCTGTCAAAATATTCTCTCCTTGTTCTTCAAAGCTCCATATATTCCCAGTCTGCTTAATCTTTCTTCGTTGGGATATAATTACAGATTAGTATATTGGCAAATATACACCAGGCTATGCAAAAGAAATTCCTCATTCACATGAAAGATTCTATAGTAAATAGTGTACATCATTAACTTATATACCACAATAAATAGAAATTGCAATAGAGAAGAATTGTGCAAGAGTCCTGTCAAAAACAAAGTAGTGTGAAAGGCCCTATTAAATTATATCAATGGAATAATCAAATGATGAACAGTTGATGAGTGGAGTGCATGACACCTCTGGAGGAATGTGGCGTGAGGGGTGATAGTTTAAGGAATTGGATAGCAGCAAGAATGTTGCTGTTTCTTAAAACCCCGTCTCACAGGTGCGAGTCGAATCCAGAATTTTGTGAAGGACTCTCTGTCATCATGAAACACAAAAGTATGGTGTAACTCAGCTGGTCAGGCAGCCACCTGCGGAGGGAATAGATCGGCGATGATGTTGGGGTTTGAAGACCGGTCCCTACTCGGGAATGCCGCCTGTCCATTTCCTCCACAGGATGCTGCCTGACCAGCGGAGTTACACAGTCTTTGTGTTCTTGATGACAGAGAGGTCTTCACAAAGTTGGCCCGCGGTAAAAAAATAATCTTGCCTTTTGTATTCAGATTGTGATTTCTTCCATCAGGCAAGGTACCGTATTCTTTCTCAACCAGGTTAGAGGTATAAGGCGTTTTAAAAAACAAGATGGGTGCAACATGGATTCTCGAACACGAATAGTGGACAGTATAGCATCGGAATACTGGCCCTTTGGCTCTCAATGTTTTGGCCAAACATGATGCCAGTTCAAAACTGATAGCATCTATTGTTACACGACCCGTAAAACTTCCGCTCTACCCTGTACCTATCTAAAAGCTATTGGAACGCAATTATCCATCTCTGCCTTCATCACCACCTGGCAGTAAATAGGATTGGGGAGATTTGGGGAGAAATATGGGTCAGACGAAGGCGAATGGGACCAGCTTGGAGGCCATCTAGATCGGCATGAACGATGGATGGCCGAAGGACCTGTTTGCGTCTGCATGGAATATGATCCACGGGCATTTCCACCACCTTTCCAGTCGTTTTCTGCCGGGACGGGAGATAACTATCTGGAGAAGTTCCAGTGAAGGCCACGATTCCAGCGGCAGCTGTACATCTACTCCAACACCAGGATTAATGTACGGTCTGCCATATTTCGATCCGGTTCTCACGGAGTTCCCAACAGCAGCAGAATTCCCCCACTAATTCCCCAGTGCCACAGCAGGTAACCCCTGCTGGAGCCTTCACTTTACCGGCCGACAAGGGGCTCTTTCCCCATCTGTTGCTAGATGGCTACGGATGGGAATTCTTTTGCTTATTAACTTACATGCGTGTTTCATTGAAAGAATCAAAACACAAGTTTAGCTGCATGAGTCCTGTTCGTGCGGCCACAAAGGTAATCACGTAAAACATTGTTCACAAAGCTCACCCAGGTGATATTCCAGCGAGAAGAAAACATGCTTGTCATTTCTAATTATAATAATTTGAGACGCGGAGAAGCTGATCATCGCGGGCAGTTTTTCTGTCCATGGTCATGGGAGGCTTTATATAGTGTAAAGAAAAAAAAAACTGTCATGGACATGTTTATCCATGTGATGATTTTTTACACACGTCAGTGTCGTTGTTGGACTCAAGAGTAACTCAGGAGAGGAACTGGTAACTCGGGAGTGGAATTGGTACACCGCCAAAATGAGAAGTAAACGGCCAAAGTGGCATACCCGTGGGAACTGTTGAATGAAACTTGTTATTATAAACTTGGAATCTCGTGGACAACCCATGAGTTTGATTTTTCTTTCAATACTGGGCTCTCGTGGGTTGACTCGCACCGTGAGACAGGGTCTTTGTCTGTTCTTAAATGTTTCTTTAAATGTTATTAAATGTTGCGCGATAGTACCTGCCTAACTATCTCCTATGGGAGCTGTTCAATACACTCCAACCCCTTGTGTAAAAATGATTATCTTCCTTTGTTACCGCCTTAAGTCTGTTCTAAAGCTATCAAAAATCCTGTACATTGTCTGGAAGTAAAAAAAAAAGAAAGGGGAATGGCCTGGGTGACAGGCATCCTTGACAATAATTTCCAATGAAGAAAGGGACTAATAGAAGAAGATGATGAGCCCTTGATACCCGGGTGGTGTTCCCCACTTCTGCAAGGTTCAGGCAGTCAAGAGCAGAGAATTTATCAAAACCAGGTTGAAATGCTTCCCATTAGACTTGCCGACTATGAACTTGCATAGCACATCTGCAGAAGTTTAAGAGAATTTTTTGAGAACATGAAATCTTCTTGGATGCCCTAAAAAAGTAAATATAGAGTTGGTGTTGTGATTTGGGTCATGGTGTGTATGGGTGTATGTGTGTGGTTATTATTGTCACATGTCATTGTGCCCTGCATTAATATCCAAAGCAAACCAAATGTGATAGATTAGCATTGCAATCCATACAGATGCACACTTGATGTACAG